>PVKH010015553.1:0-16053 GCA_004027955.1 Chaetophractus vellerosus
CCACGGGCAGGGCGGAGCCCCCACGGGCATGGCAAAGTCACCCGTGAAAAGCGGAGCTGCTGCCCGCGAAAGCGGAAGCCGGCAGCTCGCAAAAACATGGAGGACTGCTGCCCGCGAAACATGGAGCGGAGCCCCCTGTGGAAACAGAATGGAGCCACCCTGGAACGGAACGAGCCACCGCCGTGGAGGGCCGACTCGGCGCGTCGCCGCGGGGACGGGGGGAGACAAGAAGCAGACATAGAAAAAACACAGAAGAATGGACACACAGCAAGAGCAAGCAGAAAGTGGAGGGGGGGATATGTAATAAATAATAAATAAATCTTTAAAAAAAAAAAAAAAAAAAAAAAAACCAGCCTCATTTCATCACCAGTGAAAGACATTAATTTACTGACAGAAAAGAACAGTTAAATTTTTACATGTATTGTTTAATTTTAATTTTGTCAAACTTCCTAGGATGGTGGAAGCCATAGTACCTACTATGTAGGAGAAGATATTAAGACTTAGAATGTTTTGCTTCCTTTCACAGTTTATCATGTAATACATGGTTGATCAGATATTCAGAACCAGGTTTATCTGATTACAAAATTTTTACATTTAATATCATTTAACAACTCTTCTACTGTAAAAAATTCCCAACATTTGTGGAACTTGTGTCTTCTTTTGTGAAATGGCGTACTCCCTTGCTCATTTTACTCTTGGTATCTTCAATCTCTATGGTGTAAGACATTGTAAAAAACATATCACTGCTTTTGACTTTTGATGTTTTATTAGTATTTCCAGAGAATAGAACTTGGATCGGAGTGCCACCAGAACCAAGTAAGGTACTCCTCACCAGTCTCTGAGGTTTGACTTGATTTATAATTTACCTTTATTTTGATGTCATTTCATTGCTCTCTGTCTCCCTATGGTTAATGAGCAGATTTTATGTTCTTTTTTCTAAACACACATCAGAAAATGGCCACAACAAAATGAAGCCCTTTGTTTACATGTCCATGGGAGGTGTGGCAGTTGAAATTCCTGGGTACCATTTCTAACTATTTTGGGAAAAAACAATCTGATGTCAGCTTACATTGTTTCACTCCTGATCAAATCAGTGTGGCTGGGGGGTGTTAAAAGCATGGTAATAACTCATCCCAGGAGGTCCTTGTATACTCTGTTGTCCACGTGTGTTTCATTTAAGTGAGGTATTAGCAGTCCTAGAGAAGAGATAAATGATCTCATAAATTCCAGTGGGAGTGTACTCTAATACATAGAGTCTAGATGCAAACCTATAGATGGAAATAGGAGTGGCTATTTGTGGAATAGCTTTGTAACCGAATTAAATTAAATGCAAGGGATGCATCATGTGCGTAAGTGACTCCCTGAGTCTTGAAGTTTCAACATCAGCCAAGTTTCATCATCCTCAAATGAATGAACAGAGGTTCCTTGTTACACAGCTTAATGGTGTTGTGGCTGTCCTTTTGTACGCAATTGGAAATCCCCCACTTTTCTGTGAACTTAATCAGATGACCCACCTTGCCTGTTCTGATACCTTCCTCACAGCTGGGGAAATTGGCTGGGGGTCCCTTCCCCGGAATCCTTTTCTCTTACTCTTAAGACTGTTTCCTCCATATGTGCAATCTCATCAGCTCAGGGGATGTATAAAGCATTTTCCACCTATGTGCCTCACCTCTCAGTGGTCTCATTTTATTGTAGTAGCCTAGGGTTGTACCTTAGTCCTGCAGCTTCACACAGCACACATTCAAGTGCAGCAGTCTCGGTGATGTATACCTTGGTCCCCCCCTCCCCTCTTCCTGAACCCTTCATCTACAGTCTCAGGGATAAAGATAGAAAGGGAGCTCTGAAAAGATTCTTAGGGAAGGAAGCCATGGAAGTATCATTCGTCCTAGAGAGAAAGTAGTGCACATGATTACAGGACTCAATGGCTTAGGGCTCAAAGCTTTAATTCTTTGAATAACTCATGATACTAGACTTTACCTTCTAGTCAGATATGTCCTTAAATATAATGAAGACAGACTTGAAATCACATACTGTATTACTATAAAAAGAATTGTTCTGACAATTTACATCCATACATTAAATTAGATAGTCTTTATGTATACATGTTTTTATGCTTACACATTGTGATGTAGGACTGGATTTCATGGTCTATATTATGCCAATGGAAAATAAATATGATTCTTTCCATTCCTCTAAACAAAATATTTGCCCTTTTTCTACAATCATAAGCATTAAACAGCTCTTGAGTGAACAATCCAAGTATTTTTTCTATCCTCCAATTTTTTAATTACCAATATGTTAAAAAATACCTTCAATCCTCATAAACAAAGTTTGAGTTACACAAGAACTTGAAATCATGTCCAAAATGCTTCCCGGAGTGTTTTGATTCAGGGCCATGAGTTACTAAAAAAAAAAAAAAAAGTTTTTTCATGAATTGTAACAACTGTACCACACTAATGCAAGGTGTTAATAAGGCTGTGTATGGGAAGTCTGCATAATTTTCTGTAAACTTACAACTTCTCTAAAAATATAAAAAATAAAAAAATTTTAAAACTCCAAACACCATAAACACAGTTAAAAGATAAAAGCAGTTTAGAAGGTTTTTTTGGAAACATATGACAAATAATTGGTAACCACTACATATAAAGAATTTAAACCAAAAAGAAAGACAAAATAATAGAAATATTGGCAGACTTTGAAAAGGAAGTAAAAACCCAAATGGCCAATAATAAAAGAATATTTTCTAGTAGTAATTAAGAATATGCAAATTTAACAAGCAGATATACCATGTTACACCGAAAAAGACTATCAAAATTTAACAAAAATTAACAAGTCTGTCAAGAACATGTTCTGGTGTGCCAACGGATTGTTAATTTTAAACCACAATTTGTTTATCCATTCGCCTGTTGGTTGTTTCCAATTTTTAACTGTTACAAATAGAGCTGGTATAAACATTCATGTACAAGTGTTGATGTGGCTTTGTTGGACAGTAAATTAAAAGAAAAAGAGAAAAACTGCCCAACTGTTTGTTCTACTGTTTTACATTCCCACGAGTAGCATATGAGAGTTCCAATTGCTATATACCTCATCAACACTTGATAAGGTCAGACATTTTAATGTTAGCCATTCTGATTGTTGTAGAGTGGTATCCTATGGTTTTAATTTGCATTTCCCTGATGACAAATGATTCACCATCCCCATATTTTCTTTGGCAAACTGTTCACATCTCTTGCCCATATTTGAATTAGGTTGTCTACTTATTGTTGAATTGCAAGAGTTCTTCATATATTCTACATGAGTATTTTCTCAAACTGGCATTTTCTGCCACTTTGTGGCTTGCCTTTTCATTTTCTCAACAGCGTGGTTGTAAGAAGCTTTAAAAAAATTTTTTTATGAAATCAAATTTATGTCTTTTTTTTCCTTCTTTTGTAGTTTGTGCTTTTTGTGCTCTACTTATGAAAACTTTGCCTTACCTATGGTCACAATGATCTTCTCCTAGGTTTTCCTCCAGAATTTAAAAGTTTTAGCCCTTACATATAAGAATATGATACATTTTGAGTTTACTTTTTGACAGTATGAAGTAAGGTTGAAGGTTCATTTTTTAAAAATAAGGCTATCCAATTGTTAAAGGATAAAAAGTTATCTTTTCCTTATGGAAATGCTTTGGAAACTCTGTCAAAAATCAACTGACCAAACACATCACACCTATTAGAAAACCTAAAATCCAAAACACTGAGAACACCGAATGCTGGTGAGGATGTGAAGAGATAGGAACTCTCCTTAATTGCTGGTGGGAATGCAAAATGATACAGCCACTTTGGAAGACAGTCTGGTCGTTTCTTACACAGCTAAACATAGTCCTACCATATGATCCAGCAACTGTGCACCTTGGTATTTACCTAAATGAATTGAAAACTTGTATCTATACAAAAATCCATACACAAATGTTTATAAGGAGCTTTATTCATAATTTCTAAAACCTGGAAGCAACCAAGATGCCCTTCAATAGGTGAATGGATAAACAAATTATGGTATATCCATGCAATGGAATATAACTCAGTGATAAAAAGAAATGAGCTATCAAGTCATGAAGAGGCATAAAGGAAACAAATGCATACTGCTAAGTCAAAGAAGCCAGTATGAAATGGCTACATACTGTGTGATTCCAACCCTGACATTCTGAAAAAGGCAAAACTATGAAGAATGAAAAGATCAGTGGTTGCCAGAGGTACAGGGGGAGGGAGGGATGAATAGGTGGAACACAGGAAATTTTAGGACAGTGGAACTATTCTGAATGATACTGTAATACCAGATACATGACATCATATACTTGTCAAAACCCAGAGAATTGAACAATACAAAGAGTGAAAAAAAATGTTCAACATCACTAGTGATTAGGGAAATGCAAATCAAAGCTATAATGAGATATCATTTCACACCTATCAGAATGGCCACTATTAAAAAGACAGAAAGCTACAACTGTTAGAAAGGATGTGGAGAGATAGGAACGTTTATTCACTGGTGGTGGGAATGTAGAATGGTACAGCCACTGTGGAGGACTGTTGGGCAGTTCCTAATGAATGTTGAATATAGACTTGCCACATGACCCAGCAATACCACTACTAGGTATGTACCCAGAAGAAGTGAGAGCAGTGACACGTACAGACATCTGCACACTGATGTCCATAGCGGTGTCACTCACAATTGCCAAAAGATGACAACAACCCAGGTGTCCATCAACCAATGACTGGATACAAAAACTGTGGTATATACAGATGATGGAATATTACGCAGCTGTATGAAGAAATGAAGTCGTGAAGCATATGAGAACATGGATGAATCTGGGGGACACTATGTTGAGTGAAGCAAGACAGACACAAAAGGTCAAATATTGTATGATTGTGCTATTATGAACTAAATATATTGTGTGAACTCATGGAGTTAACTAGAATACAGGTCATTAGAAAATAGAATGAGCTTAGAGAATGGAAAGCTTAGGGTTAACTTGAGCAGAATTGGTAAAAAGGTTGTTTGTTAATCTTTGGCAATGAATAGAAAAGGTGAAAGCACAACATAGTGTTTGTAATTAACAGTGCTATTATATGGGTATGACAGTGGTTGAAAGGGAAGGTCTACGGTCATGTAAATTACTAGAAGGAAAGCCAAAAAATGCAACATGGGACTATATAGCAGGTGAAACCTCATGAGAATTATGAATTTGGGTAATATTGCACATATAAGACTGTTTTTCTTTGAAACTGAACAAATGTATGTTAATGTTACAAGATGTTAATATCAGGCAAAAATACAACCAAAGCAAACTATGGACAGTAGTATATAGTTATATTAATAATCTTCCAGTAAGGGTAAAAAAAAAAAAAGGAACTATGTTAAGGGAAAGACGCTACATACAAGGTACTATATATTGCTTGACTCCATCTATACAAAATATGAATACAAATAAAACAGAGAGACAGAAACAGAATAATAGCTACGTACAGCAAGGAAACCAGAGAGATAGAGAGGTGATGAGTTTTTGTCTGGTTTTTGGTATTTTATTATTATTATTGGAATAATGAAAATGCTCTAATAATGACTGAATACCAAATACCACTGATTGTACACTTTGGATGGACTGTATGCTTTATTAATATATATCAAGAAAATAGATTTGTTTAAAAATAAAATCATTTCTTTAAAAAAATTTATCATATACATATGTGTCTACTTCTGGACCTCTATTCTCTTCCATTGATCTATATGTCTATTTTTATACCAATACCATACTATCTTTTTTCCTTTTTTTTTTTAACAAGTCTTTGATTTTTATTTCTCAAAAAAGCTTCATATTTTTAAATTTAGCTTTCTGACTCTATGCTTGTACTTTCAACACTTTCACAACGATTTTCTGCTCCTCAATCAGGAAAGCACACTTGATCCTGTCACAGACGCATTTAGCACACATGGAATCACCACAGGCTCTGCTGACATGTTTTTTTTTTGTTTTAGATAACCTCATAAGAACTTTAGGTCTCACAGCACGAACCCCATGAAGTCGGCTTGGACACACGCCACATGCAGATTTTGGTGCTTTCCCAACCTTCTTGATATAAAGGTAAACAATTCTATTACCAGGGGTCTGGGATAGCCTAGTTTTGTTAGAAGCAGTATTGTAAGATAGCCTATGATGATACGTCAAATGCTGGACCATTTTGAATGCCTCTAGATGCTGTCCCCCCAAACCATCTTAATTACCAAATCTTTATAAGAAGTCTTGAAATCAGGTGGAATAAATCCTCCAATATGGCCTCCAACTTTGGTTTTCAAACTTGTTTTGTCTACTCTACATTTTTTGTTTCCAGATAAATTCAGAATCCGCTTGTCAATTTCTAAAAACAAAACAACAAAAAAACCCAAACCAAACAAAACACAATCTGCTGGGATATTGATTGGGATTGTGTTGAATCTATACACAATTTGGGAAGAAGTGAAATCTTAACAATATTGAATCTCCTGATCCATAAGCAAGTTTGTAGTTTTCAGCATATTGCATTTTTAAAAAATATATTTTTATTACAGAAGTGTGAACTTACAAAACAATCATGCACATGTGCAGAATTCCCATACAACACCCCTTCACCAACACACCACACCATGGTAGAACATTTGTTACAGATTATGAGATAATATTATTAAAATATTACTATCAACCACAGGCCATAGCGTACATTTGGCAGTTTTTCCATAAACTCCATTATCAACACAGTACTTCTGTGGCATTGATACAAGAACATTACAGTATTGCTGTGAACCAAAGTCCACAGGTCATACCAATTTTACTTTTCCCATGCTTCTCCACATTCCCACCACCCTGCAATAGTGATGTGTATCCACTCTAGCTCACAGAAGGACACTCTTACATTTGTACCATCAACCACAATTCTCACCCACCTCTGGGTTCACTGTGTTATTCAGTCCCTAGATTATTCTTTAGCTTTCTTTCAACTGACATTTACTTCCCTAGACTACCCTTTTCAGCTACAATCCCATTTATAAATCAGCTGCTACTCACTATAATGCATTACCATCTACTCTACCCATTTCTACACTTTTATAGTCAAGTTAATTAAAACTTCTACATACATTATACACCAGTAGTTCTTCTCAGCCCTCCTCTTATCCCCTAATAATCTATACTCTAGGTTTTAACTCCGTGTGTTTATTTTCATATTTAGTTCATATTAGTGAGACCATGCAAGATTTGTCCTTTTGTGTCTGGCTTATTTCACTTAGCATAATGTCTTAAAGATTTATACAGGGGAGCGGATGTGGCTCAAGAGTTAGGCACCTGTCTTTCACATGGGAGGTCCCGGGTTTGGTTCCCGGAGCCTCCTAAAGACGACGAAGCAAGACAGCGAGCTGACACAACAAGATGACACTACGAGGAGACACAACGAGAGACACAAGCAGGGAGGAGATGTGGCTCAAGCGATTGGGCACCTCCCTCCCACATTGGAGGTCCCAGGTTCAGTTCCCAGTGTCTCCTAAAAAGAGAAGACGAGTAGACACAGTGAACACAAACGAGCAGACAGTGAGCGCAAACAACAATGTGGGAGGGGGGAGAAATAAATAAAAAAATAAATCTTAAAAAAAAAAAAAGATTCATCCACTTTATCCTATGTGTCCCAATTTCATTTCTTCTTAGTGCAGCATAGTATTCCATCAAATGTATATACCACATTATATTTATCCATTCATTGGTTGATAGACACTTGGGCTGTTTCCATCTTTTGTCAATTGTGAATAATGCTGCTATGAACATCGATATACAGATGTCTATTCGTGTCAACAGTTTTCAGTTCTTCTGGATATATTCCTAGTACAGGAAATGCTGGATCATATGGCAGTTCTATATTTAGCTTCCTGAGGAAGCTCCAAACTGTCTTTCACAGAGGCTGCACCATTTTACAATCCCACCAACAGTGAAAGAGTGTTCCTATTTCTCCACATCCTTTCTAGGCCGTTCTATGCAGTGTAACATAATATCTCATTGTCATTTTGATTTACATTTCCCTAACAGGTAGTGATATGGAACATTTTTTTCAGGTTGTATTGCACATTTTAAAATCAAATTTAGCTCTAAGTATTTTATATGTCTTGATGCTATCCTAAATGGTATGTTTTTATCAATTTCCATTTCAGATTGCTCTTGTACTGATTTTATATACTGCAACCTTCCTAAACTCAATTATTAATTCTAATTTTATTGCTATCTTACAATTTTCTATATACATGAAGCTGTCTTCTACAAAGGGAAAACAATTTTTCCTTTTCAATCTGCCTCTGATTGCTTCTCTTCCCCCACCCCTTTATTGCACTGGCAAGAACCTTCAGCACATGTCAAAAAGAAGTCATGAAAGTAAATATCCATGCCTTGTTGCAGTTCTTAGAGGCAAGAATTCAGTATTACAAGATTAAGTATGATGTTAGCTGTAGGTGTTTCAGAGATGCACTCTATCAGACTGAGGAAGTTCCCTTGTATTCTAATTTGCTAGGAGTTTTTAATATGAATATAAGTTGGATTTTGTCAAATGCTTTTTCTGTTTTTTTCTTTTTAATCTTCTAATACAGTGAATTACTGATTTTTAAAAATTATTTTATTGAAGTATATCATTCATACATGACCATACATAAACAATGCAAGTGAAGTTTGTGAATTTATAAAACAAACATGCATATCATCATACATGGTTCCCCTACATCACCCTACCACCAACACCTTGCATTTTTGTGAAACATTTTTTACAAACTATGAAAGAGCACCATCAAAATTTTACTACCAACTATAGTCCATATCATATATTTGGTATATTTTCCCCCAACCCACCCAATTATTAAGACCCTTTATTAGTATATTTGTTACCATTCAGGAGAAAATGTTGTCATACTTGTCCTTTAACCACAGTCCATCTTTTACCACTGAATTCCCTGTGTAATACAGTCTCATGTTTTGTACGATCCATTCAACATGTACACTCGGTGGCTCTCATTTTAATCACAGAGTTGTGCTGTCATCAACTCAGTCAATTTTAGAACATTTTCATTACTCCAAAAGGAAAAATCCCATACCCACTTACACCTCCCAGCTAATTACTATTAGCTGCCATCCATAAGTTACCTTTGTTGTACTTTTCCTGTGTTACACTGATCCCCGCCCCCAATGAGATGGCTGCATTGTCCATCCACTTGTTGTGTCTGCTCATTGTCTCTGTTCACTATCTCTGCTCATTTTCTTTAGGAGGCACTGGGAACAGAACCTGGGACCTCCCATGTGGGAGGAAGGTGCCTAACTGCTTGAGCCACATCTGCTCCCTGCTCGTTATGGCTGCTTGTTTTCTTTAGGAGGCCCCAGGAACTGAACCTGGGACCTCCCATGTGGGAGGTGGACACCCAACTGCTTGAGCCACATCTGCTTCCCCTACACTGATTGAATTTTGAATGTTAAACTAACCTTGTATTCCTGGGATAAACACCACCTGGTCATGAAGTATTGTACCTTTTAATATATTGTTGGATTCAATTCGCTAAAATTTTGTTAAGGAGTTCTACATCTCTGTTTATAGAAATAATGGTATATAATTTTTTTTCTTATATCTTTGGTTTTAGTATCAGGGTAAGGTTGGCTTCATAAAGTGATTTGAAAGTATTCTTTCCTTTTCTAAATTCTTCAAAAGTTTGTGAGGGGCCGGCTGTATAGCCCAGTGGATAGGGCGCCAGTTTACCACATGGGAGGCCCTGGGTTCAGTCCCCGGGGCCTCTCCGGGCGGGGCAGAGCCGCCATGGGCAGGGCAAAAGCCGCCACAGGCAGGGCAAAGCCACCACGGGCAGAGGGGCCTCTAACCCCTCAGCTCCGGCAGGCCCCTCCGCTAAGGGGTCCCTGCCAGCCGGCTTCCTTAAAATATCCTGGGCTATATGACTCCCTTGATGTCGATGCTGGTAGTCAACCCAAACAATGGGGATCCCAGACGAGCCCCCAAATGTTGTGCCCGATTTCAGATCCCCAGACGCACGGATGAGACCACATCGACAATGCAATAGCAAAAAGGGAGATTTATTACTAGCTTAAGCTAGGGTGCAGGCCTCCCAATCACGGGCAATGCCATGGACCCCGACCCAAGGCAGTTACAGTATTTATAAGCATCATCAGGGGTATGGGAAGTGCCCATGAGATCACATCTGATAAGAGAAGCCTGGAAGGAAGTTTCTAGTAGCCTCAGGGTGGGGTGGAAGGTAACAGAGTTATCAGGAGTCTTACATTCCTGAGAGAAGGGCCCTAGGGGTTATCAGGAGTCTGAGGGAGAAGGCCCTAGGCCTTAACTAAAATCTAACAAGCAGAGCCACCAGCGAGTGGGCTCTGTGAAGCTGACTCTGTGTGTCACCGCGGGGGTGGGTGGGGAACGGACAAAAAGCAGAAAATAAAAAATAAATCTTTATGTTTGGTACACTTCATGAGTGAAAACACCTGAGCCTGGAGTTGTGTGTGTGTTTGAAAGATTTAAACTACATTTCAACTTCTCTAATAGATATAGGGCTATGTGGGTTATCTCAATTTTTTGGTGATTGAGCTTTAACAGTTTGAGCTTCTCAAGGAATTTGACCATTTCACCTCAACTTTCAAATTTATTGGCATAAAATTCGTAACGATCTTCCCTTGTCTTGTTAATAACTGTAGAATCATCAGTGATGGCCCCTCTCTCATTCCTGGTAATGTGTGCCTTTTCTCCTCTTTTCCTATCAAAGTGTACCTAAAAGTTTATCAATTTTGTTATAATCTTTTTAAAGAACCAGTTTTTGGTTTTGCTGATTTTCTCTATTTTTTCTGCTCTCTATTTCATAGATTTTTGCTCCAATCTTTCTTCTGCTTACTTTGGGCTTAGGGTTTAGTTTGCTCTTCTTTTTCTAATTTCTTAAAGTTAAGCTGAGGTCATTGATTTTAGATCTTACTACTTTTCTAATATAGGCATTTAACGCTATATTTCCTTTTTTTTTTTGCCCCCTTTTGAGGTACTGGAGCCAGGTATTGACCCATGGGCCTCTTATATGAGAAGCTGGCGCGTTTGCTTGGTTTTTGTTTTGTTTTGTTTTGTTTTAGGAGGCACTGGGGACCGAACCCAGGACCTCCAATGTGGGGAGCAGGTACTCAACTGTTTGAGCCAAATCCGTTCCCCTATACTTCCTTTTAAAGACTGTATTAACTGTATCCCACACATTCTGAAATGTCATGTTTCATTTTCATTCCGTTAAAAATATTTTCAAATTTGCCTTTTGATTTCTTTTTTGACCCACTTCTGATTTGGAGTGTTTAATTTCCAAATATTTAACCATTTTTCCAGACAGCTCTGTTATTGATTTTTAATTTAATCCCCTTAAGAAAAACAAGATACTTTGTATAATTTAAATCCTAAATTTATTGAAGTGTGTTTAATGACCCAGAATATGGTCTATATTGGTAAATATTCTATGAACATTAGAAAAGAATGTGTAATTATACTGTTGTTGGGTGTAGTGGTCTGTAATTGCCAATTAGGTCAAATTAATTACTGTTGTGCTCTTTTTTGTTGTTGTTTACTGGTTCTATCAATTATTGAGAGAGTAGTGTTGAAATCTCCAATTATACTGGTAGACTAGTTCTCCTTTAAGTTCTAGCTCTCTTTTTGCTTCATGCATTTTTTAAAGAACTTTTATTGAGATATAGTCACATATCATACAATCTATCCAAAGTGTACAATCAATGGCTTTTAGTATAATCAGTGTTGTGCATTCATCATCATAAAAAAACGCTAGAACAATTTCATTATTCCAAAAAGAAAATCTACACACCCCTTTGCTTCATGTAATCTGAAACTCTGTTATTAAATGCATAAACATTTAGGATCATTAGATCTTTTTGGAGATCTGACCTACTTTTCATTATGAAATAAGCCTCTTTATCCATGGTAATATTCCTTGCTCTGAAATCTACTTTTGACTGATATTAATTTTAACCTATCTGTATCTTTAAATCTATTTAAAGTGAGTTTCTTGTAGATAGCATTTAGTTGTGTCTTTTAACTGGTTATTTGTAGGTTGCCAGATTACTGATTTTTTTTTTTTCCATTTGCTTTGCTGTGCTCTCCAAATTTCCATCACTAAGCTTTTACTTTATTTTTTTTCAAGATTTATTTTTTTAGTTATTATACATCCCCCCCTTAGTTGTGTCTTTTAAATGCACCTGTTAAAACAATCTGTTAAAATAATCTGTTAATCTGAAACTCTGCACCTGTGTTTAGACCATTTACATTTAATATGAATATTGATATGGTTGCATTTAAGTCCACCATCTTCCTATTTGTTTTCTATTTGCCTAATCTGTTCAATTTTCCCTTTTTCTCACATCTTTAAGATTATTTTCATGATTCAATGTTATCTCCTTTCATTGGCTTATTAGCTATACCTCTTTTAAATAGTACAATTATTTCATTTAAAAAAAAAAAGATTTTTCTTCTTTAGGTTCCCATAGATCCAAAAAGTTAAAATATCCAATAGAACTTTCTGTGATGATGGAATTGAGGCGACTAAGCACTTGAAATGTGATTAGTACAATTATGGAAATAAAATTTTTATTTTATTAACATATGTATATATGACTAGTAGCAATTGTATTGGATAGTGTAGGTTTAGAGAAATCCTTGGCAGATATCCAGAGTTCTCTCTTTCTTGTGAAGCTCTCTCCTCTCTAATACTCTGCCCCATGAATTCCAGCTACCCTGGCTTCCTTGAACACTTTACTCTGTCTCCTCAACTTAGGAGACTGGCATCTCTGTATGGAGAGTCCATCTCATCACCTATGCTGCAGACTAGAAACTTTCTCCAGGCTGAAAGGTGGGGGTCAATCATAGCGCTCAACTTGCTTGTTTCCCTTCTCTCAAGGATGACTGTTCTGTGCTAACCTTTGTCTAATCTCTGAAAGCAATTTTTTCATATATTTCATGCATTTTATCTAGTTTTATTATTTTTTATTTTTTAAGGTGGGGGTATAAATCAAGTTTCTGTTACTCTACCATGACTAGTACTAAAAGTCCCCTTCTACTGAGTTTTAAAATTTCAATTATATATTTTTATTTCTAAAATATCTAATTGCTTATTATATGAACCAGCCTATCCTACTTTATTTCTCTTGTTTCTTATTCATGATTTTTATTTACTCTTTATTTCATTAAATATGCTTATTTTACATTCTATAACCAATAAACCCAAGGTCTGAGTTTTCCACAGGTCTGGATCATACTGACTGATTTCTCTTGAGTTTTTTTTTTTTAATTATTATAAGCTCATATTTCTTGGCAATCTCTCTTTGAAGCCAGGGTTATGGTATGTTCCACCAGGGATGAGCTGAGTTTATTCTCTCAGGTGCCTGGGAGCTCTTATCAATTTGGGTCTACTTCTTAAAAATAAATTCATTATATATATATATATATATATATATATATATATATATATATACACCTTTTTAAGCAGGAACTAAATTCATATGGTTCAAAAGTTTTTAAATACATCCCTTCCCCTTCCTCTTAGTCAAGTCTAAGGATTCAACTAGCACAGTCAGTGGGGCTAGGGCTGAGGATTCAGCTGGGGTGGCTGGGGTGGAACTAAAAAGTACAAAAACTCAAGAGATTCCTCAAAACCTCCTCGTTACTCAAATGTAAGCTCTCTAAGCCAACTCTGCAAACAAACTACTACCTTCCCCCGTCTCTCCCCTGAACCCCACCCCGCCACGGACATGGGACGTGATTCCTGGGGATAAGCCTCCTTGGCACCAAGGGATTATTATAAAGTGTTAATCAATGATGCATTTAGGGAAAAAAAGGCTTTGACCAAAAGGAGGAAATATTAAATAGACAAAGCTTTTATAGTTAAGAGATTTCAAAATGAGGTCGGAGGTCATTCTGGAGATTATGCTTTTGCAGGTCTCAGGCAGATTTCACAAACTGCCACAGTAAATAAAGTTCTCAAACAAAAGTTCTCCCAAGGCTCTAAGGCTGCCTGGAACCACAGGCAAGGCACACAGCCTCATGAAATCAATACCCCCTTAGGACCCTACTTGGAAATATATGAAAATCTATTTCCCCAGTATAAGAAATACTCACTTATAATTCCCTTTTCTACACCTTTTATTTGAACCTATAATTTTCAGTATACATATTAAATATTAAATATATCTCTCAGAGACGTAAATCTTTGGATTGTTCATATGCTGGTTGAGCCCTGAAACCCAGCAAAGCTATGGCCAACTCTTATTTTCCAGTTTTTCAGGCTTGCCCTGGACAGCTAACAAAAAAATGATGATGGAAAAGTCCCATCCTAAATCAAGGAGTATCTACAACTGCAAGCAAAATAATACCTAGTATCTAATAGTATCTAAGTCCCCTCTCAGCCTGAAGCAGTCAGAGCAGACATCAACCCAAATCCCTTAAAACTGAGGAATGAACAAACATAAGGGGGCAAGTATTACCACAGACCAATGTAGATTTATTGTTATTGCAGTTGATATCTTGTGTTAACGGAGTAAATTGTAACAGTGACATAAAGATATTGGTTACCAGGGGTGGGGATGGGAGGGGAGGGATGAATAAGTAGAACACAGGGCACTTTTAGGACAGTGAAACTGTTCTGTTTGATACTGTAATGACAGATACATGACATTAAACATTTGTGAAAGTCTATAAAACTACACAGCACAAAATGTAAACCATAATGTAGGGCCCGGCTAGATAGCTCAGTGGATAAAGAGCGTGCTGGGGTACCACATGGGAGGCCCTGGGTTCGGTTCCCGGGGACCTCTCCTAGAGGGCAGACCGCCTTGAGAATGGCAAGCCGCCATGGGTGGGCCAGAGCCACCGTGGGCAGGGCAAAAAGCTGCCACGGACAGGGCAAAAGCCGCCACGGGCAGGGCAGGTCACCCGCGATGGAGCGCAGCCAGCCACCCGTGAACTGAAGCAAAGCCGGCTGTGAATAGAAGCAGAAGCCGCCCACAAGCGGGGAAAGCCGCGCCTGCGCAGTGACCAAGTCTCGGCGCGTCGCCGCAACGGGGGAAAGGGGAGATATGCAATAAAATAAATAAATCTTTTAAAAAAATAAATAAATAAATAAACCATAATGTAAACTATAGGGTTTGGTTAGCAGCAATGCTTCAATATTGGTTCATCAACTGTAACAAATGCAACACACTAACGTAAGATGCTAATAATAGGGAAAACTATGTATCTATGTGTAAGGGGTGGTTGGGGGGGCGGCTATATGGGAACTCCCTATACTTTGTGTAATTTTTCTGTAAATCTAAAATTTCCCTATAAATACAGTTTATTAGTATTTTTTAAAAGCCATCAGTTATCAATTTGCATCCACTTCTTAAAAATAAATTATATATATATATATATATATATATATATAGCTTTTTAAGCAGGAACTAAATTCATATGGTTCAAAAGTTTTTAAATACATCCCTTCCCCTTCCTCTTAGTCAAGCCTAAGGATTCAATTAGCACAATCCTACAGAAGGATTGGGCAAATAAGTAGCTTTCCTTGTAGCTTTTCCTCAGGAGCATTCTTTTTTTTATTATTATTATTATATATCCCCCCCTTTCTGCTTGTTCTTGCTGTGTTCATTTTTGCGTTCTTCTGTGTCTGCTTGTCTCCCCCCCGTTGCAACGATCCGCCAAGTCAGCTCACCGCGCAGCGGCCTTGCCTGCTCGCGGGCGGCTTGTCCTGCTCGCAGGTGGCTTGTCCTCCCCGTGGGGGCTTGCCCTGCCCGTGGCGGCTTGACCTGCTGGTGGCGGTTTTGCCCTGCCATGGCAGCTTGCCTTCTCAAGGCAGTTTGCCTGCCCTCAGGAGCATTCTTGCTCCTACCTCCACTCCTCCAATTCTCACCCCAGTACCATAACACCATCAAGTGATCTCAAAAGCATCAGAAGAATGAATTAAATCTCCACCTTTAAAAAAGTTGGGACACTGGCT
>PVKH010015554.1:0-16030 GCA_004027955.1 Chaetophractus vellerosus
GCTCTTATCCACTGAGCTATCTAGCCGGGCCCTTAGCCATCTATTTTAACCAATGTTCTAAAAAGCACCTATTATACAATATATTAGGCAATGCTAGTTTTTCTACTAAACAGAAGCTGAAGCCAAGTTTTTGGCTTTAGAAATTTAAAAATCAATCACCCAATGAACATTTTTGGAGGCCTACTATGTTTCAGATGTTGTTCCAGAAGGGAGATGAGTCAATGCAAGAAAGTATATCATTTTAAAAGTTAAAGTGAAAAAGTACAAATTCTAACTGGAGGCTGTGAAAAGAAGTGGCCATTAAGCAAATTAATGAAGCATGAGGAGGCATGAAAAGGTCTGTCTTTTTTTTGCCCCATCCCTCCTTTGGTCACTTTCCCCTTTTCTGATTTTCTCACACTTTAAACATTCAGAGTTCTGCCTTTAACAGTGCCATCAATGTGTTATCCTCCCAGGGTTATTTGCTTTTTAATTCCTTTTTCTAGCTGTGTAATAATATGTGTAATAATAAATACCATAGTAACAACAGCTTAGACTTACAGAGCTCTTACTATGTGCCAGGAACTGTAATAAGGGGTAATCTCATGTGGTCTTCATAATCACATGGGACTGATGCTATTATTATCCTCCTCATATAGATGAGGAATCAAAGGCTATGAGAGGTTCAGTACCTTGTCCCCTTGAGTCTGAAGGTACTGGAGCCAGGATTCAAAGTCAGGCCGGTGTCTTCAGAGCCTAAGCTCTTACCCCCACACTGTTCCTTCCTAAAGGAAGATGGCACATGGATGATGAGTGTGTGGCACTACTGTAGGGTGTGGGGTTTTGGAAGAAAAGGACAGGTGTTCCTAGAGCTTCTGAAGTCCTGAAGGCAGCTGCCTACTCAAACAATGCATAAGGCCCACTTAGTGCTTAAGTCTAAGTTTCCTGGAGAAATAAGCCTAGGTTTTTCTCTTTTTGGCCATTCCTAGGATAAATCCAGTTCTTCTTTTGTAACTTCAGGAAAGCCATAAATAAAATTTTGGGCTATCCTCCCCTTTTCCCCCTTTGCAGTTGCCTGGTTTTTACAAAGGAAAAAAGAAAAAGAAAGAAAAAGAAAGTTCCAGGAATACTTAAGAGGTTACACTTTAGCAGGTGAAAGCCATCATTTGCACCTGTCCTAGATTTACTACAAAAAGGATTTTAGCTAAGCTAGGCCCTGTTGACTAAGGACTCTCTGGAAAGTTGACAAAGCATCAACTTTTTAATTGTGATATTACTGAATTACTGCAGTAGGACAAAAATGACTGTTTTTATCCTTCCTTTTTAAATATTGGACTTAGGCAAAAGGATGTGACAACAGGGCCTCAGTAGAGCTTCAAGCAACCAAGAAACAACACATTTAAAAGTGATAGATGCATCACCGAAGAACAGTATTTCCCTAAAGTTACTTCAAAAAAGGTTTTGCCTTTTATATTTAAATACTCTGGTCATACACATTTTTATTACTATAAATGCTTTCTCCCCCAAATCCTTGAAAAATTAAATAGAAACAAAACAGATACAACTATCAAAAAGGCAAATTTCTTATCTCAAAAATCAAGAAATACAATCTCACCTTGTTGGCAAAATTAGCTCAATTATACAACTTAGTACTATTTTGGATTTCAAATCAGAAGGCTTAATAAAAATAAGCCATGTGGACTGTTACACTGGGATTGCTGGCTACAGTGAGACCTGCAGTTTTGTACCTGGAGTGCATATACACCTGGATGCATTCTCTTACCAAAGGGTTCACGTGAGCATCATCATTGCACTGAAAGGGAGACAAATGGCATGCTGCTGTTTCACAGACTGTTGATTAAACTCAGAGTCACATGGCTAGAAAGGGGCTTCCCACAAGAATACCCAGCACTTTGCTGAAACCAGCTCTTTGCCTTGCAAACAACATCGACAGTGCCCCTCTTCCTTTTGGATACTATTACCTCACCAGAAAGGTAATCAGTCATTCAGAACTGGTATAGAGAACAGAACACACACTTCAGAAAATCACAGAAAACTCACATGGCCTGTAAACCCCAGACCCAATAAATCCCAGACCCAATAAAGCTATTGTTATATTATTACATTTTGATCAAAATGTTGTAGGCTTCTAAGTATTTGGGGGCTGATTAACAATTGGCAGTATCTGCTACAAAAATTAATCAGACTCCAGGATTTCCTTTCCCACTCTTACAGAACCCCCATCTAGCAGGTGTCCGTGTTCCCTGTAGAAAATATAAGTGGAGTCAGCCTAGAGCAGAATCAGCCAGAGCGAAGCACAGGGCCTTTTTTGAATTTTGAAAGGTGTGGGAAGTACCATATCAGGAAGACACACTAGCGTTCCATTTGGCAGTTATGAATATTTTAAAAATTGTTGCTGGTGAAATAATTTCATCCCCATTTACTCTCCTGGGAGCAACAGATAAACGAAACAATAGTGTTTCATTTTTTTCTGGTGTCTGCTTTATTTTAAATGCATCTAGAAAACTTGGTATCTTTCGCTTAAATTCCATATTGTCAGATTCTCTTTGAAAAGCTCTGGGATTCATCAAACAAGAGTTGTATTTAATTAGCAATGAGGATGAACAGAGTAAGGAAAAAACAACCCAAGTTCTATTTTGAAACGAAAACTAAGGTCTGCATTTTCTAGTCATTTTTCTGGAGAAATTCCATCTTGGTTTTTAAAAATTAATTAATTAATTAATTAGTTTATTTATTTATTATGAATAAAAAGGAACGGATACAGAATGCCAAAAGACTTGTGTTTCTGCCATAAAATAATGTCCCCTTTCAGGATCACTTTTTTTTTTTAAAGATTTATTTTTATTTATTATACATCTCCCTCTTTTTGCTTGTTCTTGTTCGTTTTTCTCTGCGTTCCTCCGTGTCTGCTTGTCTCCCCCTGCTGGGGCAACCTGCCGAGTCAGCTCACCAGCGCGGCGGCCCGCCTGCTCATGGGGGCTCACCCTTGCTCGTGGGGGCTTGCCTTTTTGCCCATCTGCAGGGGCTTGCCTTTGCCGGCGGCAGCATGCCCCGCCTGTGTTGGCTTGCCTTCTCGAGGTGGTCCACCCAACCGCGGAGGCCCGGGGACCGAACCCGGGGCCTCCCATGTGGTAAACTGGCGCCCTACCAACTGGGCTATACAGCTGGCCCCCTCAGGATCACTTTTATAGTGAAGACACAACCTTTTAAGAGGTTGTTTCATATCAACTTTAAATATACAGTTTTGTCCTTGAGAATGTTTGTTCCATCCCAATGCATTACACTTTTTCAAATGCATGGTTTCCAATTTGCTCACATTCTTACTATATTTTCTTGTAAATTTATTCATTTAACAAAAGTTTATTAAGTACTTGTCATGCTCTGTTTAGGAACTGGGGATATACTGGAGAACAAGCCTTCAAAAATCCAACATTTTAGTTGGGGAGATATAACTGTATATCTAAACTAATAAATAAGATATCTGGAGAGTGTGATAAATACTGTGAAAAAAAAATAACAGGAGAATGTGGGGGAAAAAACAATATTTTAAACCGGATAATTCCTAAAACATTTTGGTGTGACTCAGGTATTTTGAATTACTTCTATTGTTTTCATAAATAAGTAAATATTTTGTCTAACAGTTGCTTGCAAAGATATTAAAAGAAAACAATGCTTTTCATCCTTAACAAATTTAGACTCTTAAATAAGGGTAAGAAAAGCGAATGCATGGGTAGTTTACCATCTCCCTCTTCAGTGGAAAATCAGTAACACTTTCTGACAGATATTTTTTTTAAAAGTGTTCTGAATAGAAGGAACAATTTTAAAGTTCTTTTTTCAGACAAGAGATGTTTTGTTAAGGGGACATGCCATAAGGTTACATCTGTGTACCCTACTTAAAGTCTAACTCTGACAGTAGATCCTTGTATGTAATAAATATGGTTAGTACAAATGTAAAATGTTCCACTTCCCTGGCTGGCTCCCCCTGCCTATGATTTTCCACGCTGCCAAGGATCAAGAGTGATGCAGCAAAACTGTAGTTATGACGCTGGGTAATTTAAAGCCACGTCAAAGAGCATTACAAAAAGTTGTTTAACAAATGGGACTTTCAGCTTCTGCCAGCAATGTGTATGGGATGTTAACTGAAAGTTCATCCCTCATACTTGGTGGTCACTGACACACAGGCATCCAGTAACGTTTTCGGTGTTAAAACATGGAACTTTAGGTGGGTAAACTAAAGTTCCAAATGGACCCATATTCAGGTTACAAAAATGCATCCTGAAAGATTTAACTGGTTAATTGGATGTATTAAAGGAACTCCCAGCCCATTCTCACCCCCAACTGCAACTGCTGCATTAAGGCAATGATCTGAATTGTGTCTCTTAAAGAAACCTAGCGCTTTTCTTTTGGTTTCCTTTCTTGAACACGCAAATGTTTAGGTGTAACTGGAAACCATTAGGAGAGAGAGGTGTTTTTCCATCAGGATGCAAAGGAAGTTTTTGATAGGGTTTTCGTTTTTCCTTCAAGATGTGATATTCCTATAACTAAATTTTTGACCAATGCATACAGATTTGGAAGCTGATAGGGTACCAAAAAGTTCTTATGAAATCAGTAATGCCCTTTGAGGGAATATGAGAAAAAATACAAAATTTTCAAGGAAAAATTTAAAGCTACCTGGAATATTTTAGGGAATTATTAACAATTTAGCTCTATTGCTAATGTTAATAGCCTAGAAGAAGAACAAACTGATGATAAATACTATTAATCTTTTTTGTCTACAGAGAAGTTGTTGCCCTCAAAAAATTTATATTTCTCAGTGAGGTATGTTTATTCATGTCTACAAAAACAAACAAATGAACAGAAAAACCATCCCAAGCCATACATAATTAGCTATGAACCATTTCACTGGAAAATGAATACCAACAAAGCTAGGTAGAGGACACTATTCAGAATGATGAAAACAAGAACTAAATTCACCAAGAGGATCTGAAATAAATGGGTCAGGTGTTTCACATGCTATTTAGTAATGTTCTCACTGTGAAATAAGAATTACATCATTTCAGGAATATGGATTATACAAAATACCAAATACAATAGAGATTAATTTGAGGATAGGTCATGAGAAGTGATTCCATCACATATTTGAAGATGAGATCCATTATGAATTTTGGAATAATAGGCTAAGATCTGAGATGGAAGACAGACTGTAGTTCTTGACCTTATTTATTTATTTATACCGGGGATTGAACCCTGGACCTCGCATGTGGGAAGCTGGTGCTCAACCACTGAGCCACACCGGCTCCCCTGAGTTGGTTTTTTTCATTTGTTTGCTTGTTGTTTTTTTTTTGTTTTGTTTTTAGGAGGCACCAGGGACTGGCCCCAGGACCTCCCACGTGGGAAGCAGATGCTCAACCACTTGAGCCATATCTGCTCCGGTATTCATTTTAAAATAGTGATTGTAAATAATCCCCAGAATTTATCCATGAGATTAAATTACCATAACTTAAAATTTAATGATAAAAATAAGTGATTAAGGAATATCTTTTTTTAAGTGTTCTTTATTCTTTCTGAGAAAAATAATGGTGTATAAATAGCCAAAGACTATTTTACAAAAAACTATTGGCGCTAAAATCTCCAAAATCTGAAAAAAGTAAATAAGGACGTGTTTGCTTGTTTTCTGGTACGCAGGCTAAAAAATGTTACAAGGGCTTTCTAAGAGACTAGGGAAGGTAATGAGCTTTCTTGATTTAAAAATCAATACACCCCTGAACAGCAAATGCACTAACTGACATCTTTTCAAAACCATTCTGTCAAAGCTAAGTTTGAAAGGCTGTTCAGTAAGTAATCAGATATATCCTGATGCTAAGGAAAAACAGGTTTGTGACACAAACCAAAAAGATTTAAGATGGAAAGAAAGCCGACCAGACAGGAAAAAGTGCAAAAGCATAAACTGGGGCCCTTTTGGATTCATTCTTCATTCTGCAAACCAAAGTAGAAATGAAGCATTTTTTCCCCAAATGGAGGAAAACTCAATTCTTACCCTCAAAGAAACATGACAATCAAGGACTGGCAAGGCTCTTTCCCACAGGCTCAGTGCAAGGCAACAAATCTGAAATGCTCTATTCCTAAGCATCTTGGGCTCTTACTACTCAAAGCCATGTTCTCATTACACAGTGGTAAAATATCATCTACATTTTCAAACCTGTTTTTCTTATTTCAGTTGTAGCCCAGAACCTTTGTCATGTCCACCCAAATATAATCCTAACTTGAAATTCAATACAATAAAACATTGAAAACTGAGTTCTGATTAAAGTAGGAAGCTCAGGTCCCAGACCTACCAGTTTGTGAACCATTGATTTTAGTCCAACTTCCTCATTTGAAGATGAGGAAAGAGAGTTGGAGAATTTTAGTTACTTAAGACTCGTCAGTTCAGACCAGAACTGAGGTCTCCTGCCAGGGTTGCCAGATCTAGCAAATAAAAATACAAGATGCCCAATTAAAAAATCAAATAATTTTTTTAAGTATAAGTATGTGCCAAATATTGCACAGGAAATACTGATATTAAGGAATTATATATTGTTTATCTGAATTTCAACTTTAACTGGGTATTTGTATTTTATCTGTCTCCCCTCCCTGACTCCTAATCAAGGGTGTCACAGCAATATCAATGTTGATTTCTACTGGTCTCCTGTCCCTGTGCAGTCTCATTTTGCCACACTTAACATTTTGGGCTTTAACTGGGAAAGTAGTCCCTGAGTGGTTTGTGGACAGGAGATATAAAAAATATTTTATGTCATATGTTTATCTTTCTATTGCCTTTGTGTGTGGAGTTCTATGTATGTACATATTAACTCTTCTCAGTAGAAAATTTTTAAATCAATTTTATTAAAATGTATTCATTATCCATATAATCCATCTAAAGTGCACAATAAATGGCATCTGGTATAACCACAGAGATGTGCATTCATCACTTTAATCAATATTACAGCATTTTCATTACTCAAAAAAAAAAAAAAAAACGAGAAGGAAAAAAACAACAAACAAAAACCCTACCCCTTAGTAGTGACCTCTCCATCTCTCTATTCTTCTCCTGCCATACATAACTGCTAATCTATTTCCATCTCTGTGATTTATTTATATTTATATTTTGTACTGATGGAGTCTAACAATATGTAGTACTTTTTGTCTTGTTTCTTTCACTTAGCATAGTTTCTTTTTTTATTTTTTTACCAGTGATGGAAGGTTATTAACATAGTACTATACATTACTGTCCATAGTTTGCTGAGGTTATAATTTTGTCAAAATATCACCCTGATATTAACATTTTGTAATATTAATGTACATTTGTTCTGTTTCAGAGAAAAACATTCTTATACATGCACTATTAACCATACACATTTTTCACAAGAGGGTTTGCTATGCTATACAGTCCCATGTTTCATTTTTTAACTTTCCTTCTAGTATATACATGACCTTGGACTTTCTCTTTCAACCACTATCATACTCATATATTAGCACCGCTAATTGAAAATTTTTTAGTTCAAATTTGTCTCTACATTTTTATTACACAAAGTATGCGATGTTGGTAACACTAAAACAAAGAGCTTTAATAAAGTGCCTTACTCTGCTTTCTGCAGTGATAACTGCCTTATTGAAAAGTCTCTGTTAATGGTAGAGCTTGGCATTTAACATCTGCCCATTTGAGTTATAATTATTTTTACGTTCTGCAGAGAGGCCATAGTTCAAACACAAAGTTGTTTAAACTGAACTACCTTTCTGTAGTAAAAGTGACTACTTCTAGACAAAACTCTATTTTATCCACCAAATCTATTTCAAATACACACAAAGCCCTCTCTGCCTCTTTATATTCTAAATAGGATAACACATAAGTAAAAAATGAATATAGCAAATGAAATCACAGAGTTAAAAATGTGTCCAGTTTGCTTATATTTTCATCATGCATGTGGCATCAAGATTTTTAAATCAAGCAATGGAGAAAACGTACATGAACCACATCGTAAGTTGTCATGAAACCTGCCAAATCCCTTAGTAATATTCATTAAAAATAAAAGTATTAGGCAAAAATCATTTGTATCTATCACTCTTTATGAAGATTTCCAGAAATGATTCTGATTTATTCTGTTTGCAATCTGAAATTCAGCCTATCAGGATGCTTGCAACTTCAGTCTTCACAACACCCAATAAAGAAATTTTTAGTCACCCTTCTGCCTCCTCCCAACCTCTAATAATTTTACTAGAATGGGACAAATAACTGTATCTAACAACATGAAAAGTTGATATGTCACCATTTTATTTAAAAGATTTAGTATAATTAGTCAGGAATCACCAAATCACTGCCACACAACAGAACAGTATCATAATATCAACTGTTGGCAGTTATCAGACCACTATAGTCCGATTGGCCTTCCCGAAGCTGGGGTTAAAAGCGGGCCTCTGGAAATCAATCATGCTCTCGGCAGAGAATATTTCAGTGATATGAAAGCTGAAATGGAGGCTATAATCTTTTATGATTACCCTAGAGGCCAAAGCAAGCGCAAATAGGAAAGTCTATGAATTGCTGATAATTTCCTGTGATGACTGACTCCCAGGAAATTCTGATATTACTCTTGTGCTATAATAAAATGACAGTTTCCCAGATGTACAGCTTCAAAGAAGTCCACATCTGGGTGTCACATAGCCTCTTCAGAAGCTACTCACCCATTAAAGGGGCCAGGCCTGTGAGACAGCAGCTCTCACTCTGAAGACAATGGAGGGTCTGATTACTCAAGGAATGATGAGCTGTGTGCTACAGGCTGCCTTTCTAGAAAGTTTTTTTATGAAGGAACTTACTTAAAATGTATCTGTTTAAAACCTTCTCACCTCCCCCTGTCCCTGGAAGTCTAAAGATACATACATAGCTGTGCTATTCCTAATAGCTATAGAGTTATGAATATCTTAGCTTGTGTAATTTTTAAAGATTTAGGCTAATATTTGTGCTCTGAGAATAAACAGTTATCATGAATATGTGCACGCCCTTAAAATATATGTAACCCTATAGGACAGAATATAAAACTATTAATCCATTTTGAGTAAGCAGCAAATTTATGTATGGTTGGATGTCACTGTTCAGAGAACAGGTTAAGTGGGTCATACTCATATGATTGGCAATTTAAATCCAGAAATAAATGGCAAGGGCAGGGAAATGGGTGATGTGTCACAGTGAAAAGTCCAAGGAATTTTTGTTATAAATTTCCATTATCAAGACACAGAGGATAATTTAAGACACAGACTATCAAAACTGCATTTAAAATATATATTTTTAAAATTTCCATTTTAACTAGTGGCAGCTTAATTAAGGAATATAGTGGAAATAAAAGTAAACAGTATTTAAATATGTAATAGAAAAATCAACACCATATGTGTTAGGACATGTTTTTAATTGTTGGAGAGTTTCTATGCACCTCTAAGTATTTGTAAATCATAAACCTATGAAAAAGATGAGATATATTTTCTATCACACCACTCAGTTCTCCACTTGGGTCTAGAAACTGTGTTCACAATATGAGAAAAGTAAGAGACTGAAAAGACAAATTTATCTTCTAAATAGAATGTCCTGCAATGGAGTTTTTCAACCTGACATTAGGAGGCTCAAGGATTTATTGGGTTTGTAAAAAATACGTCTCACATGAAAAACCTGTGAGATGTATACACAGTTAAATTCAGGATAAGGTATGGAGGAGACCAGCTCTACTTGTTTGACATTTAAATTTTTTTGTTTTTACTTTTGAATGGCAAAGCTGCCTACTGGAAGAAATGAGAAGAATGGATTAAATTCTTAAACCATCTGATCTACTAAAGGCACAATGACAAATATAGGCTATTTCATACACGGCTATGTAAAAAGAATTAATTGTAGAGAGTGTTTAAAATAGGCTAACGTGCTCTGATACTAAAACTCCATGAAAACAAGGTATCATTCATATAGTTTATTTTTTTCCATCCTATTTCAAGAACCAGAACATAAAAAAGAAGGTAAGAAAACCTAAATTGAAAGCTAAATCTGTGAAAAAAAAGTTATTTTCCAAGATTCCTACTGAGTCCTGCAAAGATGCTGAAACTTTATGGGTTGCTAAACAGCACTCCAATTCATCTTTAGCAACCTCAATGGCAGCTATAAAAAGTAAAAGGACTGGAATATTCCAAAGCATGTTTTTTGTTTGTTTTTGTTTTTCCTAGAAGAGGCTTTATATTTAATTCTGAACACCAGAAACCTGAGGGAGGGGAAAAAAAGGTCTGTGCTGTTGGATGGGTTCCCAAGCTTTTGATAGAAGTTTCTCAGGGAACACCTCAATCAATTAATGTTATAGACCAACCAATATAGAAATACCTTTTCTGGGCTGAAGGGAATGTTTTGTACAATAATATTTTGTTACTCTTTATATTTATTAAGCTCTGCTACTTTATCACAGGCTTGGCCACTGAGAGAATCAAAGAACAAGGTTATCGCTTTCTTCTTTTAATTAACTGAATATTTAAGAATATTAAAAATTAAGGTAAATTTTTTAAAAAGAGGGCCTGACACAGACACTTTTTCCAAAGTGACTCTACTCTTAAAAAATGCTGACCTGATTCAGCGCCAAGAGTAAAGACCTGTCTTGCCAGAAAGTCTAATGTACCCTCCAAGTACACATAATCCTTGAAACTCTAGCACTAAAGAAGAGGCCCCAGCACCACGTAGGGTTGAGGTTGGGATAACGAAAGGGACATGCAAGAGGACATAGCACGGTGTGGCTATGGATGCTTTCTTTCACAGGCCCCTGAGACCTTGTGTTCCTTTACCCCACAATGGCTTGCCAACGTCTTAATCTGACATTTCTTAGCAAATTTTACCATGTGACTTGATTACCCACTATAAGCAGAATCCTCTATTTTGCTATGGTGAATTATAGAAGAGAAGGAAGTAATTCAGACAGTGAGCAACTTCTCCCTAATTACTATAACACCTCCATAGCACAATGATTGGTACATCTAGACATTTAGTTAAGTGGCTGTAGAATGAAAGCCTTTTCCTAGATGCCCTGAGCCAATAATTTAATTAGGAAGAGAGAACAAATTCGACCACACATTATACATATGTACCTACATACATACATACGGTATGTTTAAGTTTGCTAAAGCTGCTCAAATCAGATGCCATAAAATGGGTCGGCTTTAAGCAGTAGGAATTTATTAACTTATAAGCTTACAGTTTTGAGGCTGAGAAAAATGTTCAAATCAAGGCATCATCAGGCGATGCTTGCTCCCTAATGCCTTCTCCCTGAAGACTGACTACCAGCGACCCTGGATTCCTGTAACATGGCAAGGCACATGGCAGCATATGCTGGTCTCTCTCTTCTCTTCTGGGTTTCCTTGCTTTCAGCTTCTTGCTTCCATGGATGTCTCTCTCTTTGTCTGAATTTCATTTTGATTTCAAGGACTCCAGTAAGAGGATTAAGACATACCATGAATGAAGCAGGTCACATTTTAAGATCCTACTCACAAAAAGATCTTACTTGTAATGGCTCCATATGCACAGGAATGGATTAACTTTAAGACCATACTTTTCTGGGACACATACAGCTTCAAACCATCACACCATAGAAATAGCATCTACATATCCTAATGGGGTTTTAAGTGAGAACAAAGGGAAATTTGAACAGAAAGTCTCTAGTAGACAAATCTTGAGGCTTTTGAATAAGGTGAGAACATGAGCTGAATTTCAAAAGCACGAATTTGTGGTTTGAATGGGGGTTGGGGAAGGCAGGGAGACAGTAGTGCCAGTGGTTACTATGTAGGTTTTTACCTCTTAGGGATCACACTTACATAATTTTTCTTTCTATCATATTTAATAAAAATGTAAACTTTTCTAGGCAAAAATCTACACTTAAAGATTTGTACAAAAATCCTCATTAGTACAAAGATTTCCTAGAACCATTTTTCCCCCAACAATCTAGGAAGTGTTGCTGTTGTCTTTTCTAAGCCCAACAAGAGGTCATTGTGCTCTGCCTCCTCAAATTAATTTGAATAACCATGGACATTTCATCTTGGCATATTGTATTAGAATACAAAAATACGATCCCCCCCATATATATATTTTAAAGATTTATTTATTTACTTTTAAAAAAATCCATTTTAACCCCCCCCCCCCATTTTTTGCTGTTTGCCCATTCATTGGGCAATTCCCCTGCCCTCTCCTCTCATCCCTCTCCTCCTTTCTTCATCAGGATTCGATCTGGGAACCTCTGATGTGGGAGAAAAGCATTCTGCCACCTGTGCCACCCCAGTTCCTGGTTTTTTGGCACATCTCATCTTGGCTCTCCCCTGCGTCTCTCTCCTGTTACATCATCTTCTTGCTGCGTGGTCCAGCGGGGCCTGGGGGCTCACCCAATCGCAGGGCCTGACGGCGTACCCATGCACCTTCTATATTTTTCTTTATTTTACCGAGAGGTCCTGGGGATCAAACCCAGTTCCCTCCATATGGGAAACAGACACCCAACCATTTGAGCCACATCTGCCCCCCCTCCAATATATTTTAAAGCCTATCACAAAAAATAAAAATTCAACAATATTTTGATTTTATTTGACTGGGATAAGTGTGTCATTTCAAGTAAAAACAGACATACTGCTATCTAAGAAATATGGAACATAAACTTTTAACAACAGCAAAGCACTACTAGAGTAAAACGGAAGACTCAAGGGGAAAAAAAATTCACATTCAAGTTGTACTATCATAGGTAAAGTACTCTAAAAATGTATATTACTTAAAGAAAAAAATATTCAAATAAAATACATATTCAAATGTTTAAATACAGACTCCATTAGATAGACAGAGGTATTAAAGACAAGTATAAAAAATTATATGTTCTAATTTATTCAAGTTTCCTTGTAATACCTGAGAAACATGGTGTGAATTAATAGCAAAGTAAATTTGATTTTAATTCCCAATTTCTCTCTTTTGGATCTCCTTGATAAATTATTATTTCTACTATAAGAAAGAAGATATTTAAATATTTATTGATATTGCCAAACTATAAGTGACTCAGAAACTTAAAGGGTCTAAAATGATAAAATAAATGGTAAATGTATAGATCATTTCACAGCTTGTCATGGATGATTCAAAGAATCATACAGGGATTTGGAGGCTTACACTTCAGATATAATCTCTATTCTGTTCCACATATTTGTTCATGTGTCAGGAAAAAAATAATTTCAAGGTAGGTCATAAAAATCATATTATTTTTTGCAAAAATAAGATTGTTGAGCCTCTTGCAATAAAGCAGCATTGACCTCCACCGTGCTTGTGCTTTCCTGGAGCAGTTGCAAAACATGGCAGGACTCACAAGACATTTCAAATAAATAGGCATGTGAAACATCTGTCAATCGAAGGAGAAACTGACAGGCAACTTTGGTCTTGAGGCTGCTTCTGATTATAGTTATAGCTCTGGAGAGTCACACAAATTCTTCTGGGCATATATGCAACATTTGGCTGTTAAAATGGAACTTACTTATCATCATATATATCATATTGGTTGGATATATGTGTGAGTGTGTCTTCTAAATGGATTTACTTTATCATATTAAATTGATACTATCCATCTTGGTAAGTATGCAAAAAATTTTTTTTTCAATTCTGAAGAAGTCTCGTCTTAAGGAGAATAAAACAACTATTATCCTGGTTGTGAACAAAAATAAAAACTGCATCCACAGTAAATGAGACTGATTCTTATGAGAGACACAACTGTATGTATTTTGACAGCTTCCAAAACATTATGCACAATAGTTAAAAGATGACCATGGAACATTTGGCAAATCTAAAGTAGAGTGAACTAAAAAATAATGAAAATAGCATAAAAATTAATTCTTTCTGACCTTTCTTCACTACTACATTTAAAGTTCAGTAATTATTTTCACTTTGTTTAAGTTTCTTGGTTTTTATTATCTTACCTTTTCCAAGTTTATTTATTCTCTTTCTTATAGGTTTCTCAGGCACATTATCTTCTCCCTCAAACTCAGTACATACTCTTTTATGTGTGTATGCGTGTGTGTGTATACATATATATATATATATATATATTTTTTTTACCAGAACCTGGGTCCTCCATATGGTAATCAGGAGCTCAATTGCTTGAGCCACAGCTGCTTCCCCATATATATTATGTTTTCAATAAAATTCAGTAACAACTTTTTTTTTAAAAAAAACAAGACACTCTTAAGACTAGGGACTAGGACAAGGATTATAGTAGATCGGTGCCAAAGTTTCCACACCATCCACATAAAGAATTCAGAAAACTAGAGTTGGAGAAAAGTTTGTAACTAACTTTGAATTTTAAAAGAATGGCCATTTGGAGGAAAATAAAAATAAAAGGAGACACCAGGGCTCATCATCTGGCAGAAGAAGCTAGAATATTGGTCTTTCCTCTGATGGCTGGGGAAGCATGAACATTGAAAACCAAGGAAACAGGGCCCTCTCCTCTGTCCTTTCCTCTCTTCCTCCCTTCAAGGAGGTTTTCTTGAGCACCTGTGCCATACATGAAGCATACAAAGAAGAAGAAGATATAAACCCTATCCTCACGGATGCGCTATTCTAGTGAAAAAGATAATCAATCAGGCAATTATGGTATGAAAACTGCTGTAATTGGGTTAATCTAGGGGTACTTTGGAACCAGAGGATGAGCACTAAACTCAGTCTTGAAGAGTCACAAGAGACTTCTTGTAAAGGAGGAGATACTTAAGTTGAGTCCTGAATGACAAATAGTTGGAGGGGGGTTGGCAGTGGTAGAAGTAGATATAAGCAGGTAGCAAGACAGAGATATCTGTTAGGATTTAGATATAAAGGCTGAAATATTTTAAGATTTATGTTTGGGTTTGCATAGTCTTTTAAATTTTAAGTGTCTCAAAAAAACCCATCCCTGAAGTACAGCCTATGAAGCACAGAGTTAACACCATCATTCTCCAGTCATGCATCAAGGACATACAGCTCATCATAAATTAGCTATGATCCAAATCCATCTTTCCATCACATCTCTTCATAGCTTTTTGGGCCATGTCTTGAACTACTTTCTTATTCTACATATATAAACAATGGGAAAGATTTTGTCAATTGTGGAGCAGAATGAACACTGTGATGAGTATCTCTTTGTTGCATATAATTTAGCATAGAACACACACCTATTCTGTTTGGGAATATGACAGAATCCCATTTCATCCCTACTGTGTTTTTCATGCAACATTATCATATTCCACTATATTAAAAAAGAAGAAAACCATTACTTTTTTGGAGGGTGGAAGTGCAACTATAAATATGTGTGTGAGAGAGTGTGTATATATATATATATTAATAGACTTTATTTGTAGTTTTAACCATTAATTTTTATATTATTTTATAATCCACTTAAACAAGAACAAAACTTTGAACTTCAAAAACTTCCAGCTGTGTGATATCTCTGAGTACAGTGTTTTCATTCTTCTGATAATAATTATGAGACTAAATTGTACCTCATTTCTTATTAGCCTTGGCTAAAACTAAAGTGTAATGGTGGGCATTCTCCTTGATTCTCAAAGAACAAGTGGATTATTGAGTAGACTCTACTTTAAAAATTTGCAACCAAAAAATTATAGCTGTTTTTAAAAATACACTGTTTTGGGGCCGGCTTGATAGCCCAGTGGATAGGGCGCCAGCATACTACATGGGAGGCCCCGGGTTCGATTCCTGGGGACCTCTCCTAGCGGGCAGACCACCTTGAGAATGGCAAGCCGCCATGGGCGGGCCGGACCCGCCGTGGGCAGGGCAAGAAACTGCCACGGACATGGCAAGAGCCGCCACGGGCAGGGCAGGTCGCCCGCGGATGGAGCGCAGCCAGCCACCCGCGAACTGAAAGCCGGCCGTGAACGGACGCAGAGACCGCCCACAAGCGGGGAAAGCCGCGCCTGCGCAGTGACCACTCTCGGTGCGTCGCCGCAGCGGGGGGAAGGGGAGATATGTAATAAAATAAAT
>PVKH010015555.1:0-16051 GCA_004027955.1 Chaetophractus vellerosus
CAGGCAGGGCACAGAGGGAAAGGGATTCATTTCCACCGATGAGCTGGGGCAGAAGCGTCCCCAAAACAGAGACATGGGATTCGGCTCTTGAAGGACATGTGCCATTTCCAGCAAGCAGAGGAGGGATTTCTTATTACTTAATGATAGTTCAAATCTTCTTACACGGAGGGTTTTCTTTCCCACTCAACAAAGCAGAATAGCTGTTCTTATCTTTTCTTTACCCGACAAATCAGGCAGCCTCATTTGCTGGCGGCACAGGATGACAACAGGAAGGGGAAAATAAATGACCTCATTAGTTCCCAGGATGGCTAATCACCCAGGTCATGTGGCTGGGACCGTTAGCTCAGACACCACTGGTTTTGAGTAGAGGAGCAATGTGCGGAAAGGAGAATTACCTGGCGGATGCAAGAATACACGGCTGTGGGTGGAGTGTTAGAAGCCTGAAGGGGGCGGGGGAGGGAAAAAGAAGAGGAGAAATGGTGGGGGAATTGACGCAACTTGGTGGCTGCTGAGTGGAGGCTGTCAGGAAAGCAGACGAAGCAATCACTCTTCTGAAAGCTTAAAAGGACATGTAAGTCAGAGTTGCAATTATTCAAAACTGCACCACAGTATATTAGGGGCTGGGTGAGAGCTGAGATCTCGCTGGTTGAGGGGTCCAGTGACATTGCCCGTTAGAAAGATGTCTCCACCCCGGCATTAGTCAGGGTCCATGCAGCAGAGAAAACCCACGGTCATTTGAACCAGGAGAGTTTACTATAAAAACTCATTAACTCCAATAATGGATTGGAGTAATCAGGGAGTGGCTAGTGAGAAGTAGAGAAAGAATATGGGAATAGCAGCTCAGAGGATCTAGGGCTGCCTTGATCTGCGGGATGGCAGAGCTGCTCAAGTGCTGTGCCAGAAATCAGCCCGTGGCTCTAGAAATGTCCAGGCACTATAGGCAAGGCACATAACCCAGGAAATCAGCGCCCTGTCGCTGGGCCTTATTTTGGAATATATGATAACCAATCTTCCCAATATAACGAAGTTAGATGCATCTATAATTTCCCTACACATGGTTCTTCTGCCCCTTTTATTTGAACCTCTACTTAGCACTCTACCCCTTAAATATATGTCTCAGAGACTTAAATCTTCATGTGCCGGTGGAGCCCTGAATCTCAGTAGAGTTGAGCCAACACCTACTCTCCAGTTCATCACACTCACCCACGACAACTAACAAAAGGATGATGATGGACAATGCCTGTCCCAAAAAACAGAGAGTGTCTACAACTGCAAGCAGGAGTGTCTTCCATCTGCCCCTTCATATCTAAGTCCCATCACAATTTGAAGCAGAGTGGACACCATCATCCAAATTCTTCAAGACTGAGTAATGAACAAACATTAGGGAAGGAGGGTAACCATGGACCAATGTAGATTTATTGTTATTGTAGTTATTAGCATGTGGCCAGGGGAGAACTTGTAACATTGATGTAAAGACCAGAGGTTCTGAGGGGGGGGGGAGGGATGAATAGGTGGAACACAGGGCATTTTTAGAGCGTTGGAATTGTTCTGCATGATACTGCAATGATGAACACATGTCCTTATACATTTGTCAAAATCTATAAAACTATAGCACAAGGTGGGAACCATAATGTAAACTGTAGACCTTGGCTAGTAGCAAGGCTTCAGTATTGGTTCATCATTTGTACCAAATGTATCACACAAATGTAAGATGTGAGTAATAGGGGAAAATGAGGGGGGTAGGGTATATGGGAATCCCCTATACTTTTGATGTAATCTAAAACTTCTTTAAAAATAAAGTTTATTACAGAAAAAAAAAGAAAGAGGGAGTGAGAGAAAGAAATCAGCTCTCAAGAGTACCAGGGAAAGTTGCTTCCTGGAGGTGTCACTGGAGGCACTCTGCACCCAAACTGCCAGGGGTAGGGTGCCGTGGGAGGCTGCTGGCCTCGGCACTACTGGAGCTGAAGAAGCTGTGCCCACGGCAGGAATCTGCAGAACAAGCCCTTGAACTGGGAAGTCAAACCCTTTCCTCCTGCAGTGTCTCTCCAACACCCTCTACTGACAGAGCTTCAGTGCCAGCTGGGAAAGAAAAAATATTTAAAGATCCCATCTCCATTTTCACAGAGCAGTCGTAAAGGGTGAATTTGATGACCACACCCCATAGCTATCTTAGAATGTTCAGGGCGCTGAGAAAGGATATCTATCCTTTGATTTGCGTGCGGTCCGCATTACCTGTAAAAAACCATTTAAACCTCTCTACAATTGGAGTTTAGGCAGGTAAGAGATTCGCCTGATGGATACCTGGTCATAGATGCATCAAAAACTTCAGCGATGGGGGACAGGTGTAGCTCAGTGGTTGAGCACCTGCTTCCCATGTACAAGGTCCCGAGTTCAATCCCCGGCACCTCCTAAATAAAAACAAAAAATAAACAAACTTCAGAGAAATCCGTGCTCTTTGATCTAGGACCACTTCTAAGGACCCACAATAAGCAGATGCAAGCAAAGATTCATTGCTGAGTATATTTAGGACAAGAAAAAAAATGCTTAAAGGTCTGACAACAGGAGAATGGTTAAATTATGGTGTGCTTAAACACAGAATATTATGTAGTCATTAAAATGGTATTTTAAAACAACTTCAATGAAATGGGAAAAGACTCATGACATAATGTAATAAAGGAAAAAAGGACAATACATTTCCAATTATGTTAAAATTTTAAAATTGTGTGTATGTATAGGTAATGAAATAGAAGGAAATTTTAATGGGGTTTATCTCTGGACAATCATTACTTAATTTTCTTTTCTTCTTCATACTTATCTATATTTTCCAAGTTTTCTAGACTGAGCATGTGTTACTTTCATAATTTTAAAAAGTGTTTTAATATTGTATAAATAATATATATGTACATTTTAAGGAATATGCACAGCTCCAGCATTTTGAAGCAGGAGGGAAGCCTGACTTCACAATTCCTTCTTGAAGCTTATGTTCAAGATTTGATTTCTTTCCCGGAGCACAGACTTTGCCTGCATGTTTACAGCTCCTCTGGGGTGGGGGTAGGGAGGCCCTTTTCTGCCCTTCTAATTTCCTCCCCCTATCTCTCTTGAATCTTTCCTCACTTTGTGCAAGAGGAGAGAGAGAACAAAAACATGCAGCAGTGTGATATGTGTTCTTCATAAAACCGTTCCCAATAGCAGAGAGCTGGGCGTTCCAAGTTTTTTTACTGACTGCAAAAACCTCCCTTCCACTCGCCTAGATATTCACCAATTAATTTATAGCGGATGTTCCCTCTGAAACAATCACTGGGATAAGATGAGATTTCTTTTTCTCAGATTTTTCAACTGCCAGATCAGCATTTTGGGATCCTGTTTTTTAAATATAGAACACAGCGTGGTAAAGAAACGTATGCTCCATACCAATGAAATCTAACATGCACATCAAATAATGAAATATATTAATCTATATCCATTTTATTAGCTTCCTATAGGATGAAAGGAATCATATGTTCCTATGACACTCTTGATAAGTCATTGTATAACCAACCCCTTCTTCTTCTCAAGAGTCTGATAGGAGGCCAGCCAATTTAATGACAGATATCACTGAGGAAATACTGGGAGAGAAAGATGGGTGGGGAAGCTGTGCATGGAATATTTATTCATATGACGACTGGGTGTTTTGAATTATTAACCAATATGGTCATCACACACACACACACACACACACACATTTGAGAGGAGATAAAAATTCTCTAATCTATGGATTAGAAGACAGTTGGAGAGGAAGTAAGAGGGCTGGAGGCTGATCCAGAGGAAAGGATGTCCTCTCCCACTCAGGTTAGAGCCAAGGGGTGTGGGAAACCATAGTCCATGCTGTCCAGTAGAACTTTCTGTGATCATGGGAACATTCTATACCTGTACCATCCAATGCAGTAGCTGCTGGCCACATGTAGCTGTTGAGCTCCTGAAAGATGTGCAAAGGAGGAACTGGATTTTCAACTTTAATTCATTTCCACTTAAATATCCACAAGTGGCTAGTGGCTACCATGTGTATAGTAGAAAAGAGACAGAAGTTTAGAGGCCTGAGAGCAGAGGAGCTCAGCTCCCTCTTTCTCTCCAGGACTCTGGTACCCCTCAGGAATCCCCCCTGCCCTCATGGGGTGGGAACCATAGGGTAAGAATGATGGGATGGAGTGCCAGGGGCCCAGAGGTCCTGGGGCAGCCTCACTGAAGTTCCTGTGGCTCTGAAGTCACATTTTCCTGAACCCCCTGGGTCCCCCCTAAAAGGTACAGAAGTTAGCTAGAAGAGAGAGAAATGCCACTGTTTTGGACATCTTGGACATGATGAGGGGACACTGCTGTAGAAAGTGGGGTGAGCTGGCTGACTGCAAGTCCCGCTATGGTGGGATGTACCCCATATCCCCTCTCCAACGTGTCTGCACGCATCTCCCAGCTGCTGGGAATTCTGGCTGCTGACAGTTCACTGGGAATCACCCTGGCCGTGGGAGACTGCCCCCTGGGAGGGCCAACCTCCCTTGCCTCCATTTGGGACAATTCTGAAAGTCCCATTTAAGCTCCAGGGCTCCTCCTAGGACCTGCTGAGGCCTCCATTGTAACCACATTACAAGCCAACTGCTCCCTCCCTTGGAGGCACACCTCCCCCAAACACTTCCCAGTTAACCCTCTGTATGCAATTCTACATCTCAGAAGGGGAACTCATTCTAAGACAGTCAGTGCCAGGAGTGATCCTGGAAAGCAAACTCTAAAAAGGGATTTTGGAAATGGATCATTTGCTGGCCCCCTGGCAATGAAGGCCCCATAACTCATGGTTGGTGGAGTATATCTAGCTCCTTTCATGCTATAGCCATGCAATTGTTAAAACTTTCACTGGTGGTGAACTGGAATGGGATACCAGTAGAAGGGGACTGTGGTAGTTTGAATCACATCCCCACAAAGTCACATCTAAGGAGCCGATGTAGCTAAATGGCTGAGTGCCTGCTTCCCATGTATGAGGTCCTGGGTTCAATCCCTGGTGCCTCCTAAAAATAAAAAAGCCATGTCTTAGTCCCAACCCCATGCTATAGGCATGAAGTCATTTGTAAATAGGATCTTGGAAGATTCTATTAAGATGAAGAGAAATTAAATCACAGTGAGCCTTCATCTAGCATGACTGGAGTCCTTTAAGTAAAGGAAATTTGGATGTGGTGTACAAGCCACAGGATGAATTAGAAGGAGACCTTGTGACAGAGGCAGAGCTGGATTGCCAGAAAGCCACTGCCAGAACAATAGACTTCAGAGAGAGCATGGCCTACCAATACCCTGATTTTGGACTTGTAACCATCAGACTGTGAACCAATAAATTCCTATTGGTTAAGCCACTGGGTTGGTGGAATTTGTCATAGCAGCCCTGGCAAACTAAGACAGGGACATGTTGGCATGTATGACAATCCTGGCACTGAAGATGTGTCAGGATAATGGTGACAGTTAGGACCATGGAATGAGGTGCTGTTGCTGAAAGACATTGGATCATTGGAGAGAAACAATGGCCAGCTCAGGGTGATGACTCAGCAACTTGAGGCAAAATGTGAAAGCCAGGAAATCTCCTTGGAAGTAGTTAAGGGGACTCATGTCCTGCAGCCAGAGGGCAGACAAAACACTGGACCAGACTCAAGTTCAGGACTTAACCATAATAGCAGATTCAGAGAAGGCTGAATTCTCAGTCCTGGAGGCCTTCTATGCCCTAGACAGGGCCCTAGAAGGAAAGGAGTGGGATTCTGAGATTGGAGATGGGGGTATCTGGGTTGAAGCTGTTGAGAACTTAGATTCCCTGGAATCCTCTGGGCCTGTGGAAGCAGTCCATGTCCCCTTGTCAGCATACAGTGCCCCTCCCCTTACTTGAAGATCATGAAGTGGTCTCAAAGGAGCAAGGTGCCTTACTAGATAATGCTGCCACCTCGGGATCCTCTCCTGGAAACCAGACCAACAACCAGGGTCAAATCTTAGTTCTTGGCTAAGGCAGGAAAGGAACTACAGAGCAGTGGAGCTGACATGTACCTGTAGGGGCTGGGAGTGCATCATGAGACTAGATCCTCACAGTGAACTGGCTGGGTGACATTTTCTGACCAGCACTGAGGTAGAGCCTCGGAGGGTATTGTGAGATCTGTGGCTTGTATTCTAGGAAGTCAGCAGAGGAGTTAGAGTAGTGGGAGTGACATGACTGCGTTAATTTACAGGGAAAAGAGAAACAAGTTAAAAGATACCACAAGGATGCAAAAATCAGCAAAAACCCAGGCTGCAGGGAAATCCAAGAGGATAAACAACCTGGTTTGATGGATTACATGAAAATATAAAACTCTTGAAAGAAGGAGGACCCTATATTTCAGTTTGCCAGGACTGCTATAACAAATACCACTAATTGCTTGGCTTATACCTGAACATCTTCAAAGGTGCTATTTCCAAATGAGTTCACATTCACAGGACCAGGGGTTAGGACTTGAATGTGTCTTTCTGGTAGACATCATTCAACCTACCATACTCTACAAACCAGATTAGGAGACATATACCTAGAACAGCTTCAGACATATGCATAGAAAGGAATGTGATAACTGTATGTGCCAGGGACTAGAACTGGATGGCTGTTAAACAGAGCAAGGAGGAAGATTACTTTTTAATTTAAAAATTTCTAAAATTTACAAACACTCTGTACCCAAGCAGCAACTCCCCTCCACCATACTCCCTCTCCCCAGCCCCTGGCAACCTCTAGTCTACTTTCTGTTTCTACAGATGTACTTTTCAAGTATATCCTTCTCTAAATGTTGCATTTTGGTACCATGCAACTCTATAATCTTATCAATAAATCATTACTTAAAGATATGCGATAGATAGGGAGTACAAGCTTACAACACAAAAAATTAACATTAATATACCCAATATACAAATATGGTCTACAAATCAATGAGAAAAAGATAAACAGCTTAATAAGAAATTGGATGATTATCCATGAATTTTATCAAAATATTTAAATGAATCCCAGGCATGTGCCAGGCCTGCTGTATATGCTAGGGATATCGTGATGATAGACAGAAGCCCTGCAGTCATTCCTGAAGCTACTATTCAGTGATGGGAGCAGGGATACAAGCAGTTCGCAGAAGCAGAAAGCCATAAAGAAATGGAAAATGTTCAAAATCAATTAAATAGACTGAGAACATCCAGGGATAGTGAAATTAGGATAAATGGGCACTCTTTTATAATGCAATAAATGGTGTATAAACCAGTACAAGGGCGAAGAAGCATAATTTATGTGTGTGTTAAAATTTAAATTGGGGAGTCGATGTGGCTCAGTGGTTGAGTGGTTCTTCCCACATACAAGGTCCGGGGTTCAATCCCCTGCCCCGGTACCTCAAATAAATAAATAAATAAATAAATAAATAAATGAAAATAAACAAATAAAACTGTACATCTCCTTTCTGTGAGGAATTCAACTTTTAGAAACATTTGGAAATAACACTAAAAGTTCTTATAAGTAAAAAAAAATGGCCACTTGCATTGGGCATTGCTAGGAGGGAACTCTTTCTGAGAAAGGATTTTATGAAGACAAAAACAATAGACCAGCAGGGGCTTTCCAAGAATATAGAACAATGGACTGCACCCTACAGAACTGCAGATAAGCAAAACCTGGTGATAAACTAGTCTGGGTGCAGCATAGATAACTTACCAGCTTGGACATATCATACTAACCAATGTATAAGTGCTTTCCACTCTGTAAGCCCCCCACCCCATGTAAAATGGAAACTTCACATCAGCCAATCAGAACATTTCCTTCCATGTTTGCCCTATATAAGCTCCCTCTTTCCTTCCTCAGTGGAGCAACCTTCTACTTTCTGAATGGGATGCTGCCCAGTTCATGAATTGCTTAATAAATTGTTGAGATCCTAAAAATGCATGAAAAGTTTTTCTTTTAATGATGGTGTGTAAACCAGTACAAGAGGGGAAAAGCATAACTTGTGTGCCTGTGTGTTAAAATTTAAATTGTACATATCCTTTCAGCAATCCATCCCACTTTTAGAAACCTTTGGAAATAATACCAAAAGTCCATAAAGGTGCATTTGTGAAGTAATGATTTTCCCAGCACTTGTTGAAACAAATTTAAAAACAATTTAGATGTTCATCAATAGAGAAATGGTTTTATAAGTGATGATATATCCATACATACAGTCTTTTTCTGATCTTAAAAGAATGAGGTCAACTCATTGGAAAAAGGAGGCTGCCACACAAGATATATAAATATTCTAATATTTGGTTAAAAAAACTATATCTGTGTGATTTAAATTTTTTTTACTTTGAAATAACTGCATACTCATGGGAAGTTTCAAAAATAAAACAGAGTGGACCCTTCACCCAGCTTTCTTCAACTCCCCCCAATGGTAGCATCTTACCTTCAATATCAAAACCAGAAAATTGACTTTGGTGCAATACTAACTAGATTACAGGGATCATTCAGATTTCACCAGCTTTTTCGGGCACTCGTTTGAGTGTGTGTGTATATAGCTCTAGGCAGTTTTATCACATGGATAAATTCATGTAAGCATCAGCACAAGGAAGAGACAAACCTGGTGCATCACAAGGAACTCCTCATGCCACGCCCTTATTTTATCTTATTTTTAAAAAATTTCCTTATATCTTAATTTTTTTAAATATATATTTTTATTTTTTAAAAGATACTTAGATTACAAAAATGTTACACAAAAAATATAAGGATTCCCATATGCCCTGCTCCCCACAGCTCCCACACCCTCCCACATAAACAACATCCTTCATTGGTGTGGCGCATTCATTGTAATTGACAAATGCATCCTGGGGCATTGCCACTGAGCATGGACCATAGTTCACATTGTCGTTTATACTCTCTCCCACACAATTCTGCAGGCTATGGGAAGATATATAATGGCATATATCTATCATTGCAATGCCACTCAGGACAATTCCCAAGTCCTGATAAAGCCCCCGTATTACACCTGCCTTTCCCACTTCCGGCCCCTAGAGCCTCCAGTGGCCACTGCCTTCACATCAATGCTGTAATTTCTTCCATTGCTAGAATCACAATAAGTCTATAGTAGAGTACCAGTAAGTCCACTCTAGTCCATAAGTCATTCCCCAGTCTTGAGGATTCTTGGATGGTGATGTTCACTCCACCTCTAATTGAGAGGGGGCTTTGTTCCCATACAGCCGATGGATGGGACTATCTTGCTTGCAGCTGTAGGCTCTCTTGTTTCCTTGGTATGTTGGTTGTCAATCCTCACCTTCTTGTTAGTTGTCCTGGGTGAGTCCAATGAACTGGAGAGTAGGTGTTGCAGCTCCGCTGCGGCTCAGGACCCAGCTGGCACGTGGACAACCCAATGATTCAAGTCTCTTGGATGTACACCTACCAACTCCAGCACCAAGTATAGGTTCAAATAGAAGGGACAGATGAACCATGTGTAGGGAAGCCATAACTGAGTCCAACCTGTCACTCTCAAAAGCACAAATTCCAAAGCAGGGCCCACTGGCAAGGCACCAAACTCCAGAGTTATCTGCCCTGACCATAGGACCTGGGTGTCTCCAGAGCCCTCAGGAGCCCCACTATTTCAGGTATATCCACTTTGGCAGTCTATGAGATCCTGCTGAGATGTGTATATGTGTTACCTCTGGGATGACCTCCCGACTCACTTTGAAGTCTCTTAGCCGTATAAACTAATTTGTCTTTACCTTTCCCCCCTTTTATTCAAGTTTTTTTTTCCAGTTGCATTGCTAATTGGCACTTGGTAGTAATCCCATGGTGCCAGGGAGGCTTATCACTGGGAGTCATGTCCCACGCTGGGGAGAAGGTAATGCATTTATATGCTGAGTTTCATGCCACCCCTTTAAAATCACAACCCTCACCACTTCTCTAACATCTTTACTCCACCTCTATAAATTTGTCATTTGAAGAATATTATATAAATGGAATGAGACATTATATGACCCTTGAAAATGGCTTTTTTCTCTGGTCATAATGCCTTTGAGATCCATCCAAATTGTTGTATGTATCAGTAGTTTGTTCCTTTTTATTGCTGCATAGTATTCCATGGAACTGATGGACCACGTTAGAGTTTCCCCTTTTGAGGTTTGCAATGATTGACTGGTCATAGGGCCATGAATCAATGCCCCTGTGGCACAGGTTGAGGGAATGCAGCCTCCAGCCATAGCCCAACTAACTGATTGAGAAAGCCATAGCCTATAGGCAGCTCATCCCCTCCCAAGAATAAACAAAATGGAGCAGATAAGGGCCATCACTCCCTCCTCAAATCCTCTCACATTCCAAGACCTTCTAACCCACTCCCTCCTGGCCATTTGGCCCCAGGCTGTACTGTTTCCCTGCCTATTAATGTACCATATAAATTCATATCCACCACCTTCCACAGGTGGGCTGAAGTCTCTCTTCAGACCCCTACCATGCTGGTGAGGGAGCTGAAGTCTATTCTTCAGACCCCCTCTGCACCCAAAGGCTTGAGCCACATCTGCTTCCCTATGTATCCTTTAAATAATGATAGCAGCTTAAAGGTATTTTTCTTTTGTTTTCTGTGTTTTTTTAAAAGCATTAAAATAAACTAAAATAATTAATGTGGCCAAAAATTTTCAATCAAATGAGTGGCAGTTTTCATGAAATGCTGCTGTAAATGCCTTTCTTATGTTGACTGAAACTTTGACCTCTACCTAAGTACCAAAGTATTCAGTAGGCCTGCTTCCTATCTCAGAAACAATGATTCTTCCTTTCTAAAACAAGATTTCCTTGAGTCAGAGGAGATTTCTCTCATTTGGAGTGGTTCCACTTAATTCCTTATCTTGCTACCAGTGGAAAGATTTGCCTTTGGAGATTCCTTTATTTAACAATGAGAAATAACCAGGCTGGTTGACTATATTTCTCCAAGGTGACCAAATAAAACACTAAATGCTAGCTGAGTGCCTAAATCATTTTGATGAGTAGGATATGTTCCTACAGATTTCCCAGTCAGACAGACAGATAGATAGATAGATAATCTATAGATATAGTTTCTTTGTTCTGTTTGGCTCAGCCCTAATTTAGAATGAGTTTTTCAAGTCTGAATGTCAGGAAATGAACCACACCAAAATAATAAACGTTTATTTTATATACTTCAAAATGTTCTCTTAAAGAGGAGGTTGGCAAAATTCTTCTTTAAAGGGCCTTGTAGAAACTATTTTAGATTTTGCAGGCCACCCAATCTCTGTCCCAACTACTCAATTCTGCCATCATTAGTGCAAAAGCAATCAAAACAAATGAGCTGTGTTCCAGTTAAACTTTATTTACAAAATAGGCCGTGGTCCAGGTTTGGCCTGTAGGCCATAGTTTGCTGTCTTAGAGTACTGATCCAAAATCAGTGTCTGTCTGTTCTGGGAAAGTTCTTTTAAAATGCTGCCAATTTTTACCTTCATTTCTTCTCCCATTCGCTTCTTCATCCTGAAGCCCAAACCTCATGGCTTCGTGGGATCAGAGGCTGTCAGGCAAAACTGGGGAGCCTCAACCTTACCAGACCCCACACCTCTTTCTATACCAACTCCTTGTAAAGACTCTTTTTATGTCCTGAAATTAAGTTCACAGATAATATAACTTCCTTAAGTGAATGATTTCAAAGTTAATCTATTTGAAACCCCAATCACAATATAAAGGAGAAATCAAAGGAAAATTACTGACAATCAAATAATATATCTATTTTTCTTAACATGTGAATGCTTAGGCACAAGGCACTAAATGACATAAGGAAGTAGCCAGAAGCTTGCCCTGACATGTACCAAGTACATTTGGATTTAATAAAAGTAGGACCAGAAGCTGTTCTGTATCAAAAGACCAGAAAAAGGGAAGCAGATGTGGCTCAAGTAATTGTGCTCCCATCTACCACATAGGAGGTCCAGGGTTCGATTCCTGGGGCTTACTGGTGAAAGGCAAGCTGGCCTGCAAGGTGAGCTGGCCTTAGCGGAGAGTTGGCCCACGCAGGAGTACTTGCCTGTGCAGACTGCTGACCTATGCGGAGAGCTGGAGGAGCAAGATGACTCAACAAAAAGAGACAAAGAAGAGAGACAATAAGAGATGCAGCAGACCAGGGAGCTGAGGTGGCACAAGAGATTGAGCTCCTCTCTTCACTCTGGAAGGTCCTGGCATTGGTTCCCGGTGCCACCTAAAGAGAAGACAAGCAGACACAGAAGAACAGAGAGCAAACAGAGAGCGCAGAACTAGGGGGGTAGGGGGGGGCGGATAAATAAATAAATAAACAAACAAACAAACTTTTTTAGTCTCTAGACTAAAAACTAGTATATTTGGAGTATATTAAAAACTGAACAACAAAAATCTTCATGTCCAACTATTAAAAGGGAACTGGATTCTAGGCTCACATTATTGTCTTATCACCTAAACGCATTTCTTAGAGGACATCGGAAAGTGCCACAGATGGTGAGCCAATTCTCTGCTTTGCAGTACTTTCCTGCACAGAACAGAACTCAGGCATTCCCAGCCTCCAGCCACTAAATGTCAGCTACATGCCCAAATCATGATAATTAGAGTATGCCCCTATAACTTCCTCCCATTGGAAATGCCTGGGTTAGCCCTTTAGCGGTCAATTTAACAAAAAAATTTTTATAAACCACATTTCCATTGTTATTTGTCCCTGAAAACACTCAAGGAGATGGGCGAGGCTAGTATTATTTTCCCCAGGCATCCAAAGCCTGGGCAGCTGGTGAAGAGGAAAATGACTCTAACTGGGGGCTTCTGATGCTGTGTCTCTTCTCGGTCTTCTGGCTGCAGCAGGGTGGTGGGACTAGGGCCACCCACACAGGTGCCTTCTGCTCCTGGGCGCTCAGCTCGCCCGTGTTTCCCAGGCCGCTGAATGCTGATCAACGGGTGGCGAACGGAAGTGACGTTGAAGCTTCCAGCTCTGGCGGCAAGTCTCACCTCTGCAATGGCAACTTTCTCTTCTCCACCCTTACTGGCCTTGGCGGATAAGTTTAGATGATGGTGACCCTGTCAGGCATATATTTATTTTCGTCTTTCTTCTGTTTATGGCAATGGATATTTATTTGGGTAGAAAATAACAGTAAGGCACGGTAAGGAAAAATGAGCAAATCACAGGAAGGAATGTACGGAAACAATCAAAGGGCAGTGCCTGCGTGAGGGGTAGAAATTCCACATTAAAACCTTCCACAAGGAGCGGATGTCACTCAAAATGAACCCCCGGTACCTCCTAAAAACAAAACAGACAAACAAACAAACGAAAAAGCCAATCTCACTGCGGAGCGGATGTAGGTCAGTGGTTGGGCACCTGCTTCCCATGTATGAGGTACTGGGTTCAATCTCCGCTACCTCCAAAAACAAAAATCAACAACAAAAACCTTCCCTATTCTTATTTTAAACACAGGCATGGTAACTGGGGGTGCGTATAAGAGCGAGGAGATAAAAGATGGGGTGAATCTGTGGGGCGGCACGGGAGAGCTGTCCCCGGTGCTGGCGCATCCCGCGGAGACTGTAGAGGTGCGTTGGGGAGATGGGTGAGCAGTCCACCTACGTGGTTTGTGCCTCGGAGCTGGTCCCCAACATTTGACTGATGTCTCCTGGAGAGCAAGACGCATGCCTCTCCTGTCTGTGTCCCCAGGGCTGCTGGCCCGCGGCCACCCGCTCGGTAGACCTTCAGGAATGCCGGGTGTGGTAATGGAGCGGGAGGAACAGGTGAGGTCTGAGATCCAGTGCTCCTGGGCTCAGACAGGGCCACACTCCCACGTGAGCCACCTGCCCCAGCGCATCTTCAGAGTTGCAGCCTGTTGGAAGCTCTGGGAGACTTTGGAGTTTTCGCAGCCTGAGGGAACCCCTTCCTCTGCAGCCCCAGGGATCCAGCTGCTCTAGGTGTGCGGGGAGTCAGGGGAGGAGTGGGAATAGGGAATTTCACAGAGTGGGTCAGAGGCGGGGGTGGCAGGGCAGCAGTGCCGGTGGGAACCGCCCATCTCTGCCCTCTGTGCCTGAGGCCTCTTCGGCAGATGCAGGGAGACAAGACTGATTGGGCTTGCTCCCTTGTTGCTGTGACAGGACTGAGAAGAATGAGGCTGGATGCTTTTCCCAAAGGGCAAGCGTTTCCCTCACTTTCTATGTGCTACGAGGCTCGGCTCTCTGGGACCCCCGAGATGCCCCAAGGCGCACACAGTCTTGTGGCAGAGGCAGCAGAAGCAAGGCTTGTTCCTGATGGCCAAGTGTGAAGAGCAGAGGCCCCAGCCAGGACAGACCCTGGAGGCATCATTGGGGGCACCCTGGTTAGGTGAGGGACCTCACAGAACCGACACAAGCTCTCACCTAGAGAGGAAGAGGAGGAGCTGAAGGAATTCAACAGCACCCCAGGCCATCTTGATGCTTGCCTGGCATGACCATCTATTGGAAAAATAGAAAATGAAGGGGAAACCTGTTCCATCTTGTCACTGCCCAAGTTCTCCAGGTGGCCGAGCCGAGTGATCTCTCCCACTGGGATAGTCTTGAAACAGAGCCTCAGACAGTCTTGAGAGACAGGCCCGTCTGTGGTCACAGCCTAAGACACCGTTGAGGGATAATGGTGGGTGTGCGTGGGGGGCAGGGCCTTTGAGAATCAGGCAGAGGATCCTCCCTCCTCCCCCGCCCCAGCTGAAGGGGCACTGAAGGAGGCCTGGGCAATGGGAGCTCTGGTCTAGGTCCCTGAGATGGTAGCCGGACCTCAGAATGATTGAAAATGGAGAAGAGGGAGGCTGAGGCCCCAGGAAGGCATTCTCAACCTCAGCAAAGATTCCTGGATCCCACAAGGGACCTGAAGCCAAGAGGAACTCTGCTGAAGGGCGGGAGAGTAGAGAACCTTCCCCAATCTCTGGGCTTTGCTATGACCCCTGAGGCAAGGGAGGAGCCCCACAGTGCCTGAGATGGATTTTGTAGGAAGGACAAAGTCTTAGAGTCAGGAGTAATTCAGTTAAGGAAAATAGCAGACTGAGAGTCATGTCCATTACATGTTTGTGTGACCCCCTCCTTCCTACTTCACCCCTCTTAAAAATGGATTATCATTTGTGTAAACTGTAATGTATTTTTTTTTTTTTTGGATGTACCAGGGATTGAATCCAGGACCTCGTACATGGGAGGCAGGCACTCAACCACTGAGCTACAACTGCTCCCAAAATAATATATATTTTTTACCTTTAGTAATGAAAACTTATGTTTAAAAAGTACCAAATTGAGGAGTAGAGGTGGCTCAAGTGATTGGGCGCCTCCCTCCTACATGGGAGGTCCCAGGTTCAGGTCCCAGTGCCTTCTAAAAACAAGATGAGCACACAGAGAGCAAACAGCAAGTGCAAACAACAAGGGGAGGAGAAATCAATCAATCTTTAAAAAAAAAAATTGAGAGAATAGTATAATGAGCCTCTCATTTACATAACTCAGCCTCAACAATTATCCACATATGGCCAATCTTCTTACATCTTTATGCCCACTGATTTCTCTCTTCCTGATTATTTTAAAGCAAATTTTAGACATCATATCATTGTAAACATAAATGCTTCAGTATATATTATAATGTAGGCATCACCTTTGAGAGTATGATCCCTTGGAATTCAATAAAATTAGTGTGTACTAAGACCCACTGATATCCCTGCCTTGACCTTCTCCATTGCTTACTCCTTGGACAAAGCTAGATAAATCTAATATGACTCTGTGTGTGAAGACTCCTATCAGCTTCCGAGGGAATGCTCCAGAGGCTTGTGCTTATGTTGCATAAAAGAATTTAAGGACATGCCATAGGGTAGGCAAGGGAATAAAGAATTAAGAAACAAGAAAAATACACTGTCCATGGACCTCGGGCGTACTGCAGGGTGAGTTGCATGGGTGGGGCCCCAGATCAGGGATTTTAAAGCCTGTTTGTCGTTCTGATTGGTTGCTCTACCTGTCATTTCTCAGGGGGCCAATGGTGAGGCCTTTTGAGGATATCTCATTCCAAATGAGATTCTCATGGCCAGGATCTGCTGTGTCTTTCCAGCA
>PVKH010015556.1:0-16054 GCA_004027955.1 Chaetophractus vellerosus
TAGAGTTGACAGTAACACATTATTATGAATATAACACTGCTGATTTATAAATGAGATTATGGCTGAAAGGGGTAGTCTGTGGATGTTAATGTCAATTGAAAAGGAACAAGAAAATAATCTAGAGTATATATAACAGTGATTTTGGTGGTAGATGAAGATTGTGGTTAATAGTATAAATATAAGAATGTTCTTTTACAAAGTGTTAAAAATATGGTGATACATGGGAAAATTACAACTAATGTAACTTATGGGTAATAGTTAACCATAATATTGTAATATTTTTGCAGCAATGGCAAAGAAGATATTATATCATTTCTAAGAGACAAGCATAAGAGGATATAAGGAGGTATGAGATTTTTCCTTTTGGAGTAATGAAAATGTTCTAAAATTGAGGTGATGACAGCACAACTGTGTGATGAAAATGAAAGCCACTGAGTGTACACTTTGACTGGATTGTAGAAACATGGGTCTGTATAACACAGGGAATCCAGTGGTGGAAGATGGACTGTGGTTAACAGAACAAACATGAGAACCTTCTCTCATGAACTATAACAAACATTTAATACTAATACCAGGTGTTAATATTCAGGTGGGTTGGGGGAGAAATACACCAAATGTAAGATATTACCTATAATTAGTAATACTATTTTGATGATGCTCTTTCATAGTTTGTAACAAATGTTTTGCAGCAATGCAAGGTGTTGGTGGTGGGGTGATGTTTGGGAGCCCTGTATGATGATATGCATGTTTGTTTTGTAAGTTCACAACTTTTATTATACACTTATTGTTCATGTATGTTCATGTATGAATGATATAATTCAATAAAATTTTATTAAAAAATAAATAAAAATTAAATTGTGTAAACTTACAATTAAATAAATCATATCGAAAAAAGCTAATCATGAACAAACAAAATGATAAAGATGGTTACTAAAATGGTAATATTTTAGATTTCATTTTTAAAAGTAGCATGAAAAGGAATAGTTCCAGAGCAATTCTGGCATAACATCATTGTAAGGCTCACCCTTAGCAAAGTGACTGGGATGGTGAAAAAGGCTAGAGACAGAAACCAGTAAAGAGTGGGGCACGGACTTAAAGGTGCTAAGCCTGTAAAAAAATACAATTAATGCAACCATAATGCCCAAATTATTTTAAAAAGCTACAATGCAAAAGAAGGCATAGGCTTGTTTTTGTTATTTTAAAAGGCAGAATTGAAAACAACTAGTATTTACATAGCAATAAATTTCACCTCAATATGAGAACTTTTTAAGAAGTGGATATGACCAAAAGTAGAAAAGATTGGTTAATGAGATAGCACACTAGGGCTGGAGGTATTCAAGCAGAAGCTAGAAAACCAGATGTAAAAGGCATTCCGCATTGGGAAGGTCCTCAGAAAGGAATGGTCCTCAGCTCAATGACCTCTAAGGCCACGCTTCTTCAACTCTGGGAGCTTGAGGTATGCAAAGCCTTGAGTACACATGGCCCATCTTGCTGCAGCATCAATTTTACTTGAAGTTAAGTACATGGAAACCTTTTTTGTTAAAATAAATAAGGACATATGTATCCCTGTGAATAGCAAAATGTGTATGACTTTTTAAAGATAAAAGATGAGACTTCTAAGAAGGCTGAGCTTGCAGCTAGCAGAACTGCTTCAGGTTAAATATCTCCAAATCCACAGAGAAGTATAAGCTCATTCTCCACGGCCATTACAGAAGCTTTGAGGGAAAGGGATACGAATCATTGCCTGAAAATTTTTGAATGCTAGGATCCTATGCTGATATTCAAGGCCAGAGCCACCACATCTCATTTCATTGATTACTGAGAGAAATCAATAGGGTGGAAGACATTGGAAATTATCTTTCAAATCACTCCTGTGTCCTAAAATATCCCTGCCAAAACAGTCCCTATAGCTATAAAGTGCATAATATAATGCATTCAATGCAATTTTCTATTATTTAGTACTGCCAATTGGCCAGAGTTCCCCAAAGCATATAAAAGATAGAAATGTGCACAAACCTTAATTTGCAGGTATATAAAATTGCTCGATTTATCAGCTCCTTTAGAGGATAGCAAGTTGAAATGTTTGCACCCTCCAGCTTTTGCCAGTTCTGCAGACTTCAGCACATAATCTCGGTCAACACGAATATATCCTGCCTGATGGGAAGAAAGGAGTTATTTCCAAAAAGCTGCGAGTTCATCTAAAGATGGCTACTTAACCTGAGTGGCAGGCTGGGAGGCCTGGGAGGAGGGGGGATCTAAAGGAAAAGCACGCAAGTAATACATGAATGCCAAGCTCAGACCCTGGGAAAGGTTCCAACCATGGTCCTCAAGTTAGACAGCACATCTTTATCAGCAAGGGCAAAATGCAAAGAAAAATCAAGGATGGTGACATTGAATCCCAGACACAAAACAAATCCACCAGGTACAAAGGGAATCATATTATCAGGCTGGAAAACTGCTTTTAGTCACCTATTTCTCTTTTAATAACTTTACAACTTTATACCCCACTCCTCGAATGAACCCGGAACCTCGTATATGGGAGGACAGTGCTCAACCACTGAGCCACATCAGCTCACCTGAGTTGATTTTTGTTTGTTTGCTTATTGTTTGTATTTTTTGTATTGTTTTGAGGAGGCACCAGGAACTGAATGTAGGACCTCCCATGTGGGAAGCAGGTGCTCAACCGCTTGAGCCACATCCACTCCCACCCCCACCTTCTTAATTTTCAATTTTTGTATATGTTTTATAAAATATCTTACATATTAGCAAGTTGTATACCCTCATATTTTTCACTGAAGAGGGCATAATCAAAAATGTTTGGAGACCCTTATATTAGGGGTAGACTCTTAATCCAATGAGGGTCGTGGCAGAGTCTTTCTTCTTACTTTACATCTCAGCATCAGCACATGGCCAGCATGTGGTGATTGCGCCAAGAATATTTAAATGAATGAGTAAAAGGGCAATAAAAGTAGAGAAAAGGCAAATGCAGTCAGAAAAAAAGGAACTAAGTAGCAATAAAAAGGGAGGGGAGAGGATTATGCAAACAATAGAATGTAGTCTCATTTCGGAATCTCACTGTAGGACTCCTGCTTTTACCCAGAAAAGGAAATTCCATGTAGCAACAGCTTCTTAGGACCACCATAAATTCTGGCATCCTTAAACCCAAGACAACTGAAAGAAAAGTCTAAATTATACTGAAGTAAACATTCACAGATACCCACAATTAAATAGTGAGGTCTTATAGTGGGGGAGATTCCAAATCTGAAAACTGTGTTACTACACCAATGATGTTTTTTTTTTAATTAAAAAATTGCTCTATGGTAGTTATTGATCCTAAATGTTTTATTTGGTATGGAGATGTGTATCATTCATAGAATGTTAGACTAGACCTTAGGAAATATCACGCCCAACCCTCTCCTTATGGAGACATGAAAACTAGGCCCAGTGGTTAGCTGAACTGCTGGCTGCTCAGTGAGAAAGCTGAGAGTGCAGCGCAGATTCCTGACTCTCTCAGCAGTGCTCTTTCCACTGTACGGGCATTGCTTTATGCCTCATACTATCTCTAGCTGATGAAAATGACTAACTTGTAATTGTGGTAGGAAGAATAATGGTCCCGCAAAGATGTCAACATTCTAATCCCCATACCTGCGAATATGTTAGGTTACGTAACAAAGGAGAATATAGGTTGCTGGTTAGCTGACCTTAAAATAGGGAAATTAGTCTAGATTATCTAACTGGGCCCAATGTAGTCACAAGGACCCTTAAAAGTAGAAGAGGTGGTCAGAGTGACGCCATGTGAGAAGGACTCAACCCTCCATGGCTGATGGTGGAAGGGCCCATGAGCCATGGAATCCAGGCAGCCACTAGAAGCTGAAAAGGACAAGGACAGAAATTCTCCCCTAGAGCCTCCTGAAGGGGATGCAGCCTTGCCAACACTTAGATTTTAGCCCTGTGAAACCCACTTCAGACTTCTAACCTACAGAACTAGAAGATAATAAATTTGTGTTGTTTTAAGCCACTAAATTTGAAGCCACTAAATTTGTTAAAGCAGCTATTCCAAACTAACACAGAATTCAATTTTAAAACAACAGTCCCAAACAAAATTTTTAAACTTTTTATTGAAGTATATTATAAAGGAAAAATAAACATGTTTAAGTACAGAGTCGTTTGATGAATTTTCATAAATTGAAAATGCCTCTGCCACTGACTCCCAGATCAAGAAAGAGAACACTAACAGGCCCTCAAAAGTCTCCCCTGTACTCCCTTCTCACTACTCACAAGTGCATTTTTCACTATACCCACCATTTGCAGGGAAGTATGATTTTTCAGCTTTACTTCATGTAATAAAAACTTCTCTTTAGCCACGAATCATCACCATCTCCTTTTGTGTTGTTTATGTTTGATGCTCAATCCTAAACATTTGATTCACCAACCTGCCTTATACAGACTCAAAATTCCTATTGTTGCTTTTTTAAATCAATGTGAAACAAACTCAGTTTAATACCCTGCATATCTCTATCAGGGGTGATTCTCCCCAAAAGCATTCTCTGAATTCAGATTGTATATACTGAAAGTTTGCCAGGAAAAACAATCCAAAACAATCCAAAGCTATGTAGAAAAACAAACACTGAATTTGTTTTTCTTCCACTTCTATTTCTTCTCCTCACTCCAATTCACCAGAACTCTGATTTTAATAAGAGGTTCGTTATTCACAATAAAATTACATAGTTGACTAGCAAAATAAATTCTGGGTTTTTTTTTATTTAGCATTATTGCTTAGAAGGATTATTATAGTTGTCTCTGTTAAAATGCTTTCTCTTTCATCTGCGTCTTTAAAAAAAGGGAAAAGTTCAGCCAATCACAAGTCTCTAGACTGACGCTGCCTCTCTCACTTAATCCAGGGCCAGTAAAGGGTAATTTGATTAAACTGAGACCCTAATTTATTTGGCTTTAGTTCTGGATCAACCTCTCCTTAATAGAGTGCTGTCTTCTCCAATTGTTTGATGGAAATTAAAGTGACATAAATACCATGGGACTTTTTCAATCTGATTAGTCAGCTAAGGCACATCAATACCACCCCAGCCATCAGACGCTGGCGTCCTTCCTTTCACTGGCCTCGCTAACAACTGACAACCTCTCCTTGAAGGACGAGCACCCACGCCGCTGCAGAGACCCCCACACTTAGCCCATCATCCCTGCTCAATGGGCCCTGTTGACAAGGTGCCCATACCTTTCTCCATTGCTGTTCTCTGGACAAAGCTAAATATTGTTTTATTAGCAATCAATGGCTGTTAATCCAAAACGATTTCACAAATCCTCTGAGCCCTCAAGCTGATTATAAATAGGCGGTTTCTCCAAACCCACTAAATTTTGAATTTCACTTCCCCCACCCTGATGCTGGCCTTTCAGCTGGTGAATGAAACTCAAAGGTAAAAGGGGTCAACAGCTTTCAAAGACTTAAAAATCAAACCTAAACGTGGATCCTGGCAACTGACTCAGAGATAACAACACACACCAATTTTCTTTGGGACAAAGAAGATCCCATTTACAGGTACAAAGAAGCTACCTTTAAAATCTTATTATCAGTACCCTTTCTTGTTCTCTAACCACTCACATTAAAAAATAGGGAAAATTAAAAAAAAAAAAAAAAAAACTAAGACAAACTACTCCATGTCCCAGAAACACAATACTCATAAAAACTATATTTAGTTTCCCTGACCATTTGGCAGGAGAAAAGCCATCTCTTCTGAGAGTATTAAGTCCATAATATTATTGTGTCTCTAGCATTCCACAGCGAAAGTGTCCGACTCTAAGCTCAGAACCAGAGCTCATTCTAGATAAAGGAATTAATTAAATAAGTTCCCACTATACATTTCCTTTCCCAGAACCCCCTTCAAAAGAATAAACACAATGTAATGACTCAGAAGAGCTGTCTTCATAGGTCCCATAAACATCAAGTGAGACAAATTCTCCAATTACTCTTTTAAAATGTCTTATTAAAATCCAAACCTACTAAGTATTTCCTCCAGTCTTCTTTACCAATGCCTGGGAACTGGGAACAATACTCTGGCATATGAAAAATTCATCCTAACAAGGCATTTCAGTGCTGAGCGAAATGACAAGAGAGCCTGCTGCAATGTCTCAAGAAGGTCAAGGGAGCTTTTCCATTCTGGAAATGGTCCCACTTAGCCATATTTCTGTTTCAGATTCTTTCTCCTTCATTCCCTTTTCAATCCAACCCTATAAATTCAGAGATGTTGAACAATAAACGATAAATGGCATCATCTGAGATCCCATTTGTGTGTGTCCTGGAGGGCATTTCTGTATTTGATCTACAGTGGGAGAGCATGATCTTGGGTAGACAAAGAACTCTGAAGAGAAAAATAAAATCAGACAGATAACAAGGATTCCTGGGTCAATCCTATGTTCTCCCCAATTTTTTCCCATTTACAGCATTCTTTTCTCTTTATTTCATAGAGCCAAAGGATTCTGCAGTTGGAAGGGAGCTCAGTGGCCACCTCCCTCAGTACAGACAAGGAAGTGGTGGCCCACAGAAGCTAATGGCATACCAAGGTCCCGCCACTACTTGGTATCCAAACAGGGACTGTGATGTGGGTCTCTTAAACCAATCAGTCACAATCTTCCCCCAACATCAAATAAAACAATAGGGATTGGAACAGAGATCAGCAAACTTTTCCTGTAAAGGATCACATAGTAAATATTTCCAGCTTTGCAGGCCATAGGACTCTACTGCAACTACTCAGCTCTACCATTACAGTGTAAAAGCAGCCATATAATACACCAAGCAATGAATGTCGCTTGTTCCGATAAAACTCTGAAAACAAAACAATGACATCTGAATTTCTTATATTTTCATGTCATGAAATATAACTCTTCTTTTGATTTTTTAATTAAAAAATATAAAAAAATATAAAAACATTCTTCACTCAAAGGCCATAGGGTAGACGGCTGTACTTGGCCTGCAGGTCATAGTTTGCAAACCCCTTGACTAGAAGAGTGTATCATTATAATCAAAAGCCCTGAAATTCTAATGATCCTAGTAACTGTTACAACAGCTACATTAATCACATTAATGACATCATCCTCTCAACAGAATCCAGGGTTACTGCAGGGGCCTACTCCTAAAGGTGAAAAGACAAAGGAAAAGATGAAACCACACTAAACCAGACAAACTCACTAACCAAATCTCTCTCTTAATGCAAATAAAGGGAGTACACTATTCTCAATAGTGTGGGGTTTTGCTTTTCATTTGAGGTCATTGTTGATCAACACTCACTGGTACTCAAGTCGTTCACCAAAGCAAGGGACCAGCTGAAGATGAAAACACCATAGATAAAGAGGACTAATAAATCCCAATGCTCCCTAAAAGCAGATCCAACAAGAAGAATAGGGTTGGCTACATCAGAATCTCCCAGGGACCCAGCTAAAAATACAGATTCCAAGCTTCCAATCTCAGAGATTCTGATCCCAGTAGATATGGGGAACCACTGCATTGATTAATTAACTGTGGCCTGTGAATATGAAAAGGAAGATTAGCATCGAACCAGCTACCCCTAAAAACATGGTTTTCCAAACAGCTGAGCAAAGCTAATGCACCTATCCCTAGCACCAATTTCAGCAGAAATTTGGTGTTTTAATTTCCTTGGCTGTTCAAGCAAATACCATGCAATGGTGTAGCAGTTTAATATTGTTCATGAATTCCAAAAATAGATATCAGATTATGTTTGTAAACTGGTCTGTCTGAGGTTTCCCTTTTACCTGATTAAATTATGATTAGGGCTTTGATTGGGCCACTTGTCAGTAGGGTGTTGAGTCTCTGCCCCTTGGTGGGTGGGGACTCACAGATAAAAGACATGGCAAAGGACAGAGTTGGGAGTTTTAAGCTGGAGCCCGGGAAGTAAACACACAGGAGAAGAACACAGAGGAACAGAGACAGCTCCAGAGACACAGCAGAGGCCCCAGGAAGAGAGGCAAGCCATTTGCCTGATGGTTCAGAGCTAGCCTTGTGCAAGACAAGAGACAAAGCCTAGAGAGCCTGATAGCTACAGCAGACCTTGTGGAGAGAACAAAACAGCTGAGCCCAGAGAGAAATGAGCCCCAAGAGAGACAAGTCTTAATCCCAGCCTACTGCTGATATTGGAAGTAGCTGGGACCACGAAGCCCCAAGAGGAAAAGAAAGGCTGAACGTCAGCAGCCATCTTGCTCCAAGACTTTGGTGAGGGAAGTAACTTATACTTTATGGCCTGGTAACTGTTAGCTTCTAACCCAAATTAATACCCTTTATAAAAGCCAACAGATTTCTAGTATCTTGCATCAGCACCCCTTTGGCTGTCTAATACAAATGGTTTGGCTTAAACAATGGGAATTTATTAGCTCACAGTTTGGAGGCTAGGAAAAAGTCCAAATCAAGTCAAATCAAGGCTTTCTTCCTCAAGACTGGCATTCTGGGGCAGGCTACCAGTTATCCTTGGTCCTGGGCACACACGTACATGGCAGCCTCTCCTGGCCTCTCCATTCTCTTCTGGGTTCTGCTGACGTTCAGCTTCTTGCTTCCCATAGCTTTCTCTCTGACCATATGAATTTCATTCCACTTATAAAGGACTCCAGTAATAGGATTAAGGCCCACCCTGATTGAATTGGGTCACACCTTCATTGAAGTAACCTCATCAAAAGGTCCTACTCACCATGGGTTCACAACCACAGGAATGGATTAAGCTTAAGAACATGTTTTTCTGGGGTACATACAGCTTCAAACAACCACATCTGGGTAGACTGAGGCTCATAGGGTAATAAGCTGGCTGTTAGAGGATTTCAACACTGAGACAGAAACCCTGGATTGCTAAGAATCAGGGTTACTAAGGCAAAAATGTGGGGTGTTTCAGTTACAAAGCAGGCATAGAATGACTCTAGGCTTTCCACCAGTTTTGTACTGTTCCTTTGATAAGCCACACAGTGAAAGCTTTCCTTCATACAGGCTGACCCAGAACACCAGCTAGGGGAGTTAGGAAATTCACAACCCCTTCAAGTAACTATTATTATTAATGAGTCAACTGTAAATTGTCACCTCTTTTAAATTGCCTAAGATTATAATAACCTCCAAACTTTATACTGCACTCAATGGAAATTAATTTCAGATTAAGAAAGAAAGAGACCTTGTCTGTAAGAAAAGTCAGCTTACTTTCTGAACCTCTTAAACCATTTAAGCCTGAATTAATTTCTGATGTTATATTTGATTTATCAGTCATTTCCCTTGTTTTCTCATTAATTATCTTTGCTTTTTCAAGCTGAGTTTGAAGGAGAACAAAAGGATAGTCAGTGACATGAGGGATGGAGAACAAACCCTGTTTAAATATATATTCTGGATAGTGAGGATACCCAATTCCTCTGATTAAAAGAGTATTACACAATCTGAACACAACGAAGCAATTTGGACCTTTCCCTGGAGCACCCTAGAATATTTGCCTTATGTCATGAGAATAACTGCTCTATACCTAATGCAGAGTTTTTATTTTGCTGAGTCAGAATTAGGTTGGCACCTGAGCCAATGAAACCTGCAGTTGTATTAGAACAAAAGTTTTTCAATGCTTTTGGAGGGCACACTGCTTATCCCTGGGACAGAAAAGACTGCACTAACTGCTGAGGAGGAAAATGATTCTTTTTAGGAGAGATTATGTGCCAATTCCTGGGACAGTCAAACTTCTCTACAGTCCATACTTCCCAGCACAGAGCTTAAAGCCCAGCTGTGTTTCAGGGTGGGCATGCAGAACTGTGGATGATTTAGAAATGGGTCCCTACTGAAAGCATAAATGGAATTACTCTTTGGAATGGAAAAGAAGGCCCAGAAGAATGCATCTGAGCCTGCCTTCTTGATATAAATCAGTAGTTCTTAATCATGGGCTCTTCTAATGTTTCTGACACATAAGCCTCATTTATAAACTCTGGCAAGCCTCCATGGCAGAATTAAAGTCCTGCCTATTTAATAGACATGTTCAGCTCCAACAAATATTTCTGTCACAGGGATAAACTACAGTCAAGGTATAAATTTAAAAAGATGTATTAACCCTTTCCCAGGATATATGCGGTAAACTACGACTTCTAACTATGTAGTGAACTATGACTTCTCTATAAGGGCCACCTCAATTTAGAACATTGTTATTGAGAAAATAAAATGTGTTTTAACACAGTTCTGCGTCAGTTAAGGCTGAATCATCACTGGAACTGAGTCATCACTAGAAGCTGAGTCATCACTGGAGCCTGAATCGTGCCTCTGTGGGCTGATGTTCTATCCCAGAAGTTTAAAGCTTGGCATGAATATAGGTTGAAGCAAATCACTCAAGTGAGAGAGAACACTTCAAGTTTAAAACATTTATTAAAAAAAAAAAAGGAGGAGAAAAAAAAAAGCTTACTGCTAACAGCATGAGCCAGCCTCTTTTACTCAGAACTAATGGTTTGCCTTAGTCAGGGGACGTAGGTGACAGCAATATTTATAAGATGGAAGATCCTGTAAATACTTATGATGCTTCCAGCACTCAGGCCTTGAACCCAAGGAGTACTTTGATGGAAAGAAGAACAAACTTATCTGCTCTATTCAAAGTAAAGCAAAGGCTTGGGCAGTGTGTGGACTTTATTAAACGATAAGAGCTTATTTACATTTAAGCACTGCAGCAAGCACACACACAAACACAAAACAATGAGGAAGAAAGGAGTGCTTGACATTACAGGCCAGGGAGAAAGATGAAGGGAATATTCCTTCCTTACCACCCCAGCTTTTGTTCTGGTGGTGCCCAGGCAACAGAATCCAACATCATGACCTTGAAAAGCAGAAGCGTAGTCATCCAACTTTTCAAAATCCACCACTTCTTGAGTCTAGACAAGGACAAAGTTGTATATAATTTGATGTTATTAAAAAACAAACAAAACATCCCTCTAGATTTGAAGAATAAATTACAGAATACTATTCAAGGGTCCGCCCACTTAACATCAAATTTTACAAACTCATTTTCTCCCATCACGAAGCAATTAATCTGAATTCAAAATCAACAATGTTTTTATATGCCCATGGTACACATATGTGGGCTAGGGGTGATCCTGATTTCCAATGTCAGCTTCAATTTTAAATCTCTATCTGGAACAAGGTGTATCTATATCTTACAGGAAGGAGCCAAAGGGTTATGATGTGGGGTTAGGGGATAGGGTTTGGTATGTCAAAGACTGGGATCAAATTTGGCCCTGCTACTAGGTACTCACACAGTTGTGGTCAAGTTATTTATAATGCCTCAGTTTTTTCAGCTGTAAAATGTGGGTGATAATCTTTCTTTCAGTCCAATCCAGGGACTGCTGGCATTACCATCAACCAGGGAGAGCTTGACAAAAAGGGCATATTCTTGGGTCCCATGCCAAAACTTTTGAATCAGAATCTGCATTTTCAACAAGCATCCCAGGTAATTCTCATGCTTAAGAACATTCACCTAAATTCATAAGCTTAATGTGAGAATTAAAGAAAAAAGTTAACAAGAAGTTCCCATCATCCAGGAGTTCAAATAAAATGCTGCTTTCCTTCCCTATCAACAATTCTTCCAGAAGAATTTTCTCGGCACAGTATACAATGTTGAAGAAAAACAGGTTTTTCACAAAGTGTGCGATCAAAAGATGTGCCACCAAAACGTGACTATCAAAACCAGACTTCGATTTTTATTTCAACTTCTAGGAGTATCTGGCACATCCCATAAAGCCAGACTATGAAGACAACATATGGCCTGCCTAAGCCTGACAGCATGCAGCATGTTACCTGAGCAAAGATGTCCATTGTAAACAAGCAAGTCCTAATGGACCAAAGACAGACAAAATGATATGAACATGGACCTGCAGGAACCAAGAACATTTATTTGCAGTACCACTTGTTTCCGAGAATGTTCCTCCTCTAAAATATGTGGGACCAAGCTCTGTAGTTGTGGTGTCTCAGGATCACACTATATTGTTCAATTTGCTCCAGGTCACAGATAACTCAGTTTAAATGGAGTAAAGAATCTACAATGAAGCTCAGACTGCAAATACTAAGGAAGCTCTGACCAGATCAAATTCTGGTGTATCATTTGCTTAATCATTAAAGTGTAACTTACCATGAAGGGTATATTCCACTTACAGGAATAAGCCTACATCCTGGGAAGTCAGGTAGGGCTGACTTCTTTTAAGTGAACCGCCCTCCCTTGCAATGTCACAACCTTTTCCACTCTCCAAGAAGCATTTTCAGATTCACTGGCAACAGTAATTTGGAGGGCAGGGTATGCAAAACAAAGTGGTTGAGAAAACTGCCTAAGGTCACACAGGGCTGTCTCTAGAACCCATATTGTATGGTCCTGAAAACAGTGCTCTTCTGTCTCCCCAATCCCATTACTACCTAGGCCCGGCTTTATAGGGGTCTATTCCTGAAGAAGGGCTTTGCCCAAGGCCACATATTGAGGAAGAGGCAAACCTAGGCCTACAATCCACGAGTCCGGCAGCCGGGGCTCTCACAGACCAATCTTGGCCAAAATCTGACCATCTCTAGCTGCCTCCATGACTGGCCCAGCATTGTTCAGCCTTTAGGCCTGAAATACGTTCGCCCCGCAGAATCACTGGGGATACATTTTTTGAGTCCCACTTCAAACACCTACCACATTTTTATAAGCTTCATCATCAAAGGTGAGCTTCCTCCGGCCAATGAGCGTGACTTTGGAAAATAGGCTCTGTTGCAGGATTTCTTTTAAAAGCACTTTGCCGGTTTCCCCGCTGGCGCCCAAAATAAAGACAGACTTATTCTGCATCCTGAAGTCTTCCCGAAGTTTTGGCAGCGCCTCTGTCTCTGCCATGCTGAAGAAATGACATCGACAGGTGCTGGTCTTACTATGTTAAGGCATGATCTGTCCTCACCCCGGGAAACAAGAGCTGTTTACGTTCGGGTGGAAGATGATGTTATTCTCTGCAATCCGAGCCCCGGACAAAGTGCCGAGTCACGGCTTGCGGGGCGGAGCGCCCTGATAACTGAGCCAACCTGCACAACGGCAGAGACCAGGAAAGAGGTGACACAAAGGGTGTGAAGCCGCCAAGCCCGGTCTCCTACGCGGAGGGTTTACCTGGAGCGAGCCCCGGGCCCTGCGCCCTCCCGTCGCAACAAGAGCAAGGCGGCCACCAGCGCCGCCACCGCCGACGCCGCGCTCAGAGCCGCGGCCCGGGGCATCGAGGCGGCCCACGTTCCCCGCGGTCCTCGCCCCTCGCACAGGCGGACGGGAGGCCCTCCCCAGGTCTGCCCAGGGGTCACAGGCGGCAACGCCCAGGCCGCCCGCGCCTGCCGCACCTCGTCTTCCGGGTGATTGAGCCGCGCTGCCGCCTCGCCCCGCCCCTTTGGGCGGGGCCTGAGGGAGGGCGCGCCTGGGCCTGGCCGGACCCGGGCTGGTGAGAGGTAGGCCCGAGTGCAAGTGCACTGGGCTGGCTTTGAAGCTGGGAGTCGGAAATCGCCAGGACCCAACCTCCCGCGTTCTTCCTACTCATCACCTGGCCTGCGCTCACCCATGTCCAAGGCCTCAGCCAGTGGGCATCCTGATTTTCAATTGACCTGATTTTTAGTCATCGCCTCTAACTCATCATGTCAAAAACGTAGTCCCCAGCCCATTCACCCAACCACTCCAAATAGGTCTAAAACAATACCTGACCCTTGCCTCGCTTGGGCATCAGTGTCCCTACAAACACGCACACATAAACTCATCTCTCTCAAGTCGAAAATGACTGGGTCCTTGGACTCCTTTTTCCATATTCCAGATTAATCACGGCCTTCTGTCATTCTATCTGCTTTCCAAATATTTCCCTCCTGCATCTCTCATTTGTATGTCCACAACCACTACTGTAAATGGAGTGCTCACTGTTTCTCACCAGAATAACCGGTCTCCTAGCCCAGCCCCTGGCTGTTTTAGTTTGCCGGGGGACTCTGTAACAAAGCCCTACAGCCTAGTTGGCTTAAACCACAGAAACGTACTGTCTCACAGTTTTGGAGACTAGACGGCCAAAATGAAGGTGTTGGCAGAATCGTGCTTCGTCTGAGGTGGGGTGGCGGCTTGCTGGCAATCTATAACTCAGTTGCTATCTCTATCACATGGTCATCTGTCTCTGTCTCCTACTCTGACTGTTCACAAATGTCCTCTGCTTATAAGGACTCCAGTTATAGTAGATTAACACCCACCCTGATTCAGTTTGGCCTCACTTAACTAACAAGATATTTGAAGGTCCTACTTATAAACAAGTTCACATCTACAGAACAAGGGTTTAGGACTTGAACATGTTCTTGTGGGGGACACGATTCATTCCCTAACACCGGTGCACTTCAGCGACTTAGATATTTGAGCCAGAGTGACCTTCCTCACCCGATCTGGTTGTTCATTTTCTGTAAGCCAAAGCTGTGGCATCTAACATCACTAGCCAGACTGGGCTTTGTCCTAGATCTTGGAAGTCTTGGACAGAGTTTAGAATCACAAGCAGAAATCTGAACAACAGAGATAGATTGTGTTGTGAGCAATGGTCAGTTTTGGCTTATTATTAAATTAGACACTAGTCTAATTTTAGGGAATTCTAAAACAAGTGAGGGACAGGGCCCCACCTCCCACTCTGGAAGCCAAGTAGGACATATATTCCCTCTCCCAACTCCTTGGGAGTTATTACATGTAGGCATGACCTAGGCTCAGCTAAGCAGACATGCTTACCCAAGTTTTTTACTTTTAGGCAAGTAATAAAAAGTTAAGTGAAAGCCTGAGTTGGAGTGTAGCCATGTGAGGCAATAGTATAGCTTGATGGCTTAGATGGTGATCTGATGGTGTAATCTTCTCTGTATTTTGCCACCCTTAATACCTGCCTGTTTTCAGAAACTATTCTGTGTACTCCCTGATAGTCTTCCAATAAATTTCTTTTTGCTTAATTTCATCGGCGCTGGTTTCTGTTTCTTGCGAACAAGAAACTTGACTGACACAGCAGAGTGGTTCATTCCCTACTGCCCTGTCACAGTGCTAGAGCTTTCTTCATTGAGTGCCTTAAGCTTTTCAACTAAAATGCAATTTAAAACCTTTAACATTACCTGAAGAATTCAGTCATCAAGTTTGTTGAAAAGAATGTTAATCATACCCTAACGTTCATTCTCCTTTTTAAAAAGAAAAATCATGGCACAATTAATATTCAAAAAAATGTATAATCCTAAAGATTCAGGTCCATTATTTACATATTTATATACCTACCATCTAAAATAAGATGTAGAACATTTCTATAATCCCAAAGAATGTCATCATTCTTTTTTCCAGGCAATCCTTCTCTATCCCAGGGGCAATCGCTTTATGATTTCTGTCAACATAGATCTAGCCTGGCCTAGAACTACATTTAAATGGAATCACATAGTATGTTATATTTTGTATCTGGGTTTTTTGCTCAACATAATCATTTAGGACTCCTCCCTGTTGTTGCTAGGGCTGCATTATGACTTTTGTGGCCCTAAGCAATTTTGCCTGCATGGGCCCCTTCCTCCGTTAAAATAGATATAGATACAGATATAGATATAGATATAGATATAGATATAGATATAGATATAGATATAGATATAGATATAGATATAGATATAGATAAAGATAAAGATATAGATATATACACACTTTAATTTATACTAAAATTATCTTGCTATATAAAGATATAGTATATAGGTGAAGATGGCAATATTATACTTTGAAATTTTTTCTTCTACATAAAAGTTCACTTTTTCCTTCTGATTTTAAAAAGAAATTAAAACATTTTTATAGGTTCCAGGCACTATGCCCACTATACCCATGGATAAGTATAAGTAGTACTTTCTCTTTTTTTGCTGAGTATTATTCCATGGTTATGAATATACCACAGCATGTTTAACCAGTCTCCTATTGATAGGAATAAGGAGAAATAAGGTGCCTATGATCGTTCTTCTACCAGTCTTTCTGTGGACATATTTTCATTATTCTCAAGTAAATATGTAGGAAAGAAATGACCTAAT
>PVKH010015557.1:0-16052 GCA_004027955.1 Chaetophractus vellerosus
TCGGCAGCCATCTTGCTCCAGGGCATGGACTCTGGTATGGGAAGAAATTTATGCTTTGTGGCCTAGTAACTGTAAGCTTCTACCCCAAATAAATACCCTTTATAAAGACCGACCAATCTTTGGTATATTTCAAAAGGCACGCCTGTGGCTGACCAAAACAGGTAATTTTCCCTCCTCTTCAATTTTTGGAAGAGTTTAAACAGGATTGTTTAAATTCTTAATTCTTTTTGAAATGCTTGGTAGAATTCACCTGTGAAGCCATCTGGTCCTGGACTATTTTTCCTGGGAGGTGTTTGATGAGGGATCCAATCTCTTTAAATGTGACTGGTATTAAGTTCTTGTAATTCTTGTAGCGTCCGTATAGGTTGGTTGTGCATTTCTAGGAATTTGTCCATTTCATCCAAGTTGTCTAGTTTGTTGGCATACAGTTTTTCATAATACCCTCTTAGATTCTTTTTATTTCTGTGGGGTCAGTTGTAACTTCCCCCCTTTTATTTCTGATTTATTTATTTGCATCTTCTCTCTTTTTTTCTTTGTTAGTATACCTAGGGGTTTGTCAATTTTATTGATACTCTCAAAGAACCAGCTTTTGGTTTTGTCAATTTTCTCTATTTTTTTTGTTCTCAATTTAATTTATTTCTGCTCTAATCTTTATTATTTCTTTCCTTCTGCTTGCTTTGGCATTGATTTGCTGTTCTTTTTCTAGTTTCTCCAGATGTTCAGTTAAATCTTTGAGTTTAGCTCTTTCATCTTTTTTAATATAGGCATTTAGGGCTATAATTTTCCCTCTCAAGACTGCCTCACTGTATCCCATAAGTTTTGAAAAGTTGTGTTCTAATTTTCATTTGTCTCAATGTATTTACTGATTTCATTTGCAATTTCTTCTTTGACCCTCTGATTATTTAGGAATGTGTTAAGCTTCCACACATTTATGAATTTACTTTTTTCCTATCTATTATTGATTTCCAGTTTCATTCCATTATGATCTGAGAAGGTGGTTTGCATAATTTCAATCTTTTTATATTTATTGAGAGCTGCATTGTGCCATAACATGTGGTCTATCCTGGAGAAAGATCCATGGGCACTTAAGAAGAATGTATAACCCGCTAAGTTTGGATGTGGTGTTCAGTAAATGTCTGTTAGGTCTAACTTGTTTATCATATAGTTCAAGTTCTCAGTTTCCTTGTTCATCTTCTGTCTAATTTTTCTAATGATGTGAGTGGGGTGTTGAAGTCTCCAATGATTATTGTAGACGTATCTATTTTTCCCTTCAGTTTTTCCAGAGTTTGTCTCATGTATTTTGGGGCACCCAGGTTAGGTGCATAAATATTTATGACAGTTATATCTTCCTGGTGGATTTTCCCTTTTATTAATATATAATGGCCTTCTGTATCTCTTATAACTTTTTTGCATTTAAAGTCTGATACTAGTGTAGCTACCCCTGCTCTTTTTGGTTACAATTCACATGGAGTATCTTTTCCAACCTTTCACTTTCAGCCATTTTGTATCCCTGGGTCTAAGGTGAGTTCCTTGTAAGAAGCATATGAATGATCCGTTTTTTTAATCCATTCTGTCAGCCTGTATCTTTTGATTGGTGACTTTAATCCATTCACATTCAATGGTATTACTGTAAATGCACTATTTACTTCCACTATTTTATTCTTTGGTTTTCATATGTCATATGTCCTCCTTTCTGCTATTCTTTCTTCTATAGTCTCCTCCAGGCCTCTTTCTCCTGTCTTTTTCTTTCAGGTTCTAAGGCTTCCTTTAATATTTCTTGCAAAGGTGGATTCTTTTCTGCAAACTCTCTTAGTTTCTGTTTGTTTCTGAATATTTTATACTTACCTTCATATTTGAAGGACAATTTTTCTGGATAAATAATTCTTGGCTAGCAGTTTTTCTCTTTCAGTATCCTAATTGTATCATACCACTGTCTTCTCGATTCCAAAGTTTCTGAAGAGAAATCTGCATCAGGTCTTACTGGGCGTCCCTTGTACATGATGGTTTCCTTCTCTCTTGCAGCTTTGAAATTTTCCTCTTTATATTTGACATCTGACATTCTGAGTAGTATGTGTCTTGGAGTAGGTCTATTCAGATTTATTCTGTTTGGGGAACAGTGTGCTTCTTGGACATGTAAGTTCATTTCTTTCATGAGAGTTGGGAAATTTTCAGCTATTATTTCCTCAAATACTCTTCCTGCCCCTTTTCCCTTTTCTTCTCCTTCTGGAACTCCTATGACACATATGTTGTTGTATTTTGTGTTGTCATTCAACTCTCTGAGCCCCTGCTCAATTTTTTTCCATTCTTTTCTCTCCGTTCTCTTCTCTCTTCAATTTTAGCTCCCCTGTCTTCAGTATCACTTATTCATTCTTCTATCATTTCGAGTCTGCTGTTGTATGCCTCTAATATGTTTTTCATCTCACATATCGTGTCTTTCATTCCTATGAGCTCTGTTACTTTTCTGTTGAGGACTTCAAATTTGCTCGATCAATGTCTTCTTGATGTCATTTATCTCTTTAACCATATTGTCTTTCAACTCACTAATTTGATTTTGGAAATTTGTGTGCATCTCACTCATTAGATCTCTCAAATTCTGTGTCTCTTCTGGGGCTTTGATATTTTCCTTTTCTTGGGCTATGTCTTCCATTTTCTTAGTATGGCTCATGATTTTTTGCTGATGTCTAGGCATCTGATTAGGATGTAGTTTACTTGGATGCCCAATTTCTTTCTCTTTTGTAGGGATTTAGTGACAGGAGGCTGTGTGTTCCCACTGCTCGTTGATTCTTGGCTTGACCTGGATTGTTAGGATTTTCCCTGCTGGTTACTCAAAACTGGGCACTGGACCCAATGATTGATTGTTGACTTGTTTCCTAGGGCCTTGGGGAGGGAGGCTACAGAGGCCAGAAAAAGCCTCTCCTAATTATTTTTAATTTTCTCGTGTGTACTTCCTTGGTCTGCCAGCAGATGTCAGTCTTCGGCAGCTCTCAGTTTAATGCCTGGTCTGTGTGACAGAGCAGATCAATGTAATAGAGCTTCCTGTCTGGAAGCTAGGAGCCTTTTAATTCAAACTTCCTCTGAGACAGTTCTCCAGCCTTCTCTGGCAGCTCCCTCCCTTTTCCTGTTTAGGAAATATTTCCACTCCCCTCTGGGTCCTCAACAATCAGTCCCAGTTAGTAGAGAAGGAGGTTGGGAGGTTCGTATATCTTTAGCCCCTTGCCAGCTCCCAAGGCAAACAATGGCATGGCCTCACCAGGCCTGAAAGGGCTCCTGGGATACAACAGACCAAATTTGTGAGTCAAAAGCTGATTCAGCCTTAGGCTGTGTCCCTCTCTCTCCCCTTTCCTGGGGTGGTAGATCCCTGGAGTCCCCTTTGTTTGCAGCAACAGGCCCAGAGGCCTGAGAATTCTGAAGTGTCTTTAGTGTGGGGGATGGTGTCAACAGTGGCAGCCGCTGGTTTCAACTCCTAGTTGTGTTGTCATGACTTCTCTCCTTTGTCCTTCTCTCCTCTGGGCAGTGTCCAGCCTTTGAGTGGTGTCCTAAACCCTAGAAGATCTTTTTCTAGGCTGTTTCAACCTGTCCCCTAGCTATTTTTTCTGGAGGAGAAGAGAGTCCCATGTCTTTCTAGTCCCAAGCTATCACATTTAAATACCACAATGTTATAAGGTAGACCCATCATCAGCCCCATTGGACAGGTGAGGGAATGAAGAAGCACAAAGGTAAGCAAGCTGAATGAGGTCACACTACCCACAAGTGACAGAGCTAGGATTTGAACCCAACCAGCCTGACTCTATAGCTGTCGCTCTTATCCTACTATTAATATGTAGCTAACTGTGTTTACTCTGATTTTGTATCTTTGCATATTATTTTAAACGACAGATTTTGATTTGCATATTATACTTTGAATTCTACCTTGAATAAACTGATGCTTATTAGGAATGAGGAAAATTGAGGAGTGAGGAATAGAGGGATTATAGTAGAAACCAGTGGCAATACCAAGAAAGGGAAGTGGGCAGCAGTTAAAAACCACAGATGTTACAGGCATGAAGAAAAGCTACATAGAAGATTAACTTTACACATATTCCCAAATATGTTTTTAAAAATCCCTTCTTGCAAAACCCAGGGATATACGGAGTGAAAGAGTTCAGTGGTAATTCTCATGAACATTTGTTTCTATGGGTATAAAATGTTTTCAGAATCAATCCCAGTTACTCTCTGTTTTTCAGCATGGTAAGGATTTGGCAGGCTTCTCCTTTCCTCCTGAGAGAGAAACCCAAATGTGTGCCAGAACACTTAATTCTCTAGCTTTCACAGCAAATCATTTCATCTCCTAACGTCCTCCAACTGACTTCAGATATGGCAAAAGAGAGAAAGACATTGGAGAGAGGAGGCACAGGGGTTGTTGTTGCTTGTCATGATGTTTATTTTTTATGTTTTATTTCACTGTAACATACAAAATATGCTTATAATTATATGATATTTTTTCTTTAGTATACCCCCACCCTTACGACGCTTATATTCTTTTTTTTTTAAGAGAAGTTGTGAGTTTACAAAACAATCATGCATGCATAGCATACAGGATTCCCGTTTACCACACCACCACCAATACCTTGCACTATTGTGAAACATTTGTTACAACTGATGAAAGAACATCAAAATATTCCTACTAACTATAGCCCATAGCTTACATTAGATATATTTCCCCATAAACAACACTACTATTAATACCATGTAAAAGTATTGTACATTTGTTATAGTTCATGAGAGAAATTCTCATCTATGTACTGTTAACCACAGTCCATCATCAACCATAGGTTTCACTGTGTTATACAGTCACATGCCTTGTACAATCTATCCAAAGTGTACACTCAGTGGCTCTCAGTATCATCACAGAGTTGTGCTGTCATCACCACAGTCAATTTTAGAATGTTTACATTGGTTGTATTTTCTTATATATCACCATACTCTTAACACCTTATTATAGTGATGTACAGTTTTTCTAGTTCATGGAAAAACATTCTTGTATTTGTACTGTTAACCACAATCCTCACTCATCACTGAATTCACTGTTATACAGTCCCAAGATTATCTTCTATCTTTCTTTCTATTGACATTTATGATCCTAGACTACCCCCTTTGAACCACAATCACATTTATATATCTGTGGTGTTGATATACTCATTATAATGTATTACCATCATCTCTATTCATTTCCAAATATTTATAATCAACCTTATTAAAAATTCTACAGACATTAAGCATCAGCTCCCCCTTCCCAACCCTCAAGCTATCTCCTAGTAACCTATACTCTTGATTTTAACTCCATGAGTTTATTCATTGTATATAGTTCATATTAGTGAGACCATACAACATTTGTCCTTTTGTATCTGGCTTATTTCACTTAACACAACGTCCTCAACGTTCATCCATGTTGTCATATGCATCCTATGCATCCCAACATCATTTCTCCTTATAGCTGTATAGTATTCCATTGTATGTATATAGCACATTTTGTTTATTCATTCACCAGATAGTGGACACTTGAATTATTTCCATCTTTTGGCAAGTGTGAATAACGCCACTATGAACATCAGTGTGCAAATGTCAGTTTGCATCTCTACTTTCAATTCTGAATATATTCCTAGTAGCAGGATTGCCAAATCATACAACACTTCTATATTTAGCCTCCTAAGATACTGCCAAACTCTCTTTCACAAAAGATGCACCATTCTACGTTCCTACCATAGTGAAGGAGTGTTTCTATTTCTCCATATCCTCTCTAACACTAGTGGCTTTCTGTTTTGTTTTCTTTTTAAAAAAAAAATATTGGCCATTCTATAAGGTGTGAAGTATCTTACTGTAGTTTGGATTTGGATTTTCATTTTCCTAATGGTTAGTGATGTTGAACATTTTTCATGTGCTTTTTAGTCATTTGTATTTCTTCTTCAGAAAAATGTCTATTTAAGTCTTTTGCCCCGTTTTTAATCGGGTTGCTTGTCTTTTTATCATTGAGTCGCATGATCTCTTTATATATCCTAGAAATTAAACCTTTATTGGATATATGGTTATCAAATATTTTCTCCCATTGAATAGACTGCCTTTCACCTTCTCAACAAAGTCACTGGAAAGCACAAAAGTGTTTTATTTTGAGAAGGTCCCATTTATCTATTTTTTCTTTTGAAGCTCATGCATTCCTGGGAGCAGATGTGGCTCAGGCAGTTGAGAGCCTGCTTCCCACATGGGAGGTCCCAGATTCAGTTCTTGGTGCCTCCTAAAAACAACAGCAACAACAACAAAACAAACAAGCAAACAAACAAAAAAACCAACTCAAGGAAGCCAGTGTGGCTCAATAGTTGAACCCTGGCTTCCTGCATACAAGTTCCTGGGTTCAATCTCCAGCCCCAATACCTAAAAAAGAAAAAAAAAAAGTAAAAGAAACCACCTCCTACCACAAGATCCTGAAGATGCCTCCCTAAATTTACTTCTAGGAGTTTTATGGATCTAGCTTTTTTTATTTAGGTCTTTGATACATTTTGTGTTATTTTTTGAATAAGGTCTGAGATAGGGATCAGTTTGAGGCTTTTTGTGGATCTCAGAAAAGATAATGTTCTTGGAATTCACCCATTCCTGTGGGTGTGGGGCTCTTTGATTGGATTGGATTCATTTGGGGGCCTATGATTGGGTTACTTCAGTGAGGCATAACCCGGGGTGGGTCTTGGTCCTTTTCCTGGAATCTTTTATAAACGAAGGTCTAAAAGCAGCAGACACACAGAGAAAAATTGGCAGAGACAGAAAGAAGGAACCCAGGAGCTCAGAGGGGAACCCAGGAGAGAGGAAGCCACAGATGTAGCAGCCAGAAGCTGAAGTAACAAGACCTGGAAGAGAAGCAGATGCCTTCATGCACCCTGCCATGTGGAAGGAGTCCAGGATCACCTGCAGTCAACCTTTGGCGAGACAGCATCTCTGACAATGCCTTGGTTTGGACATTTTCACAGCCTCAGAAGTGTAAGATTTTAACCTAATAAGTTCCCATTATAAAAGGCAACCCATTTCTATTATATTGCTCCCAGAAGCTTTTAGCAAAATAAAACTGGGTCTTTGTTCTTTCTTTTGGATATGGATATCCAGTTATCCCAGCATCATTTGTTGTATAGACTGTTCTAACCCAGCTGGACAGATTTGGCAGCCATGTCAAAAATTAATTGACCATAGATGTGAGGATCTATTTCTGAACTCTCAATTCTATTCCATTAGTCAAATGTCTATATTTATGCCAGTACCATGCTGTTATCACCACTAAATAACATGCTTTAAAGTTAGGAAGTGAGGGGCCAGCTGTAGCCCAATTGGTAGGGCGCCAGTTTACCACATAGGAGGCCCTGGGTTCGGTTCCCGGGGCCTCCTCGAGCGGGCAGACAGCCGTGAGAAGGCAAGCCGCCACGGACAGGGCAAGCCTCCATGAGCAGGGCAAGCCCCCGCGAGCAGGGCAAGCTGCCACGAGCAGGCAGGCTGCCACGCGGTGAGCTGACTCGGCAGGTCACCACAGCGGGGGGAGACAAGCAGACACAGAAGAATGCAAAAATGAACACAGCAAGAACAAGCAGAAAAGGGGGGGAGGATATGTAATAAATAAAAAATAAATCTTCAAAAAAATTTAAAAATAAAGTTAGGAAGTGAGACCCGTTCGACTTCATTCTTCTCTTTAAAGAATTTTTTTTTGCTGTTCGGGGTCCCTTACCCTTCCAAATAAATTTGATAATTGGCTTCCATAGCAGGTTGTTGGAATTTTCATTGGGATTGTACTGAATCTGTAAATCAATTTGGTTATAACTGATATCTTAATGATATTTAATTTTCCAATCCATGAACATAGAATGTTCTTCCAATTATTTAGGTCTTCTTTTTTTTTTTTTAAAGATTTATTTTTTATTTATTATATATTCCCCCCTTTCTGCTTATTCTTGCTGTGTTCATTTTTTGCGTTCTTCCATGTCTGCTTGTCTCCCCCCGCTGCGGCGACCCACTGAGTCAGCTCACCGCGCGGCGGCCTGCCTGCTCGTGGCGGCTTGCCCTGCTCGTGGGGGCTTGCCCTGCCCACAGCGGCTTGCCCTGCCTGAGGCGGCTTGCCTTCTCAAGGCAGTCTGCCCACTTGAGGAGGCCCCGGGAACCGAACACAAGGCCTCCCATGTGGTAAACCGGAGCCCTACCAATTGGGCTACAGCCCGCCCCCTATTTAGGTCTTCTTTGATTTATTTTAGCAATGTTTTGTAGTTTTCTGAATATAGGTCCTTTATGTCCTTGGTTAAGTTTATTCCTAAATATTTGATTCTTTTACTGTAAATTGATTTTTTTCCTGCTTACTTCCTCAATTGCTCATTACTAGTATATAGAAATGCTACCGATTTTTGCATATTAATCTTATATCCTAACACTGTGCTGAACTCATTTATTAGCTCTAGTAGCTTTCTTGTAGATTTTTTGGAACTGTCTAGATTAGTAGAATTTACCTGTGAAGCAATCTGGTCCCGGGCTTTCCTTTTTTGGAAGGTTTTTTGATGACTGATTCAATCTCTTTACTTGTGATTGGTTTGTTGAGGTCTTCTATTTCCTCTAGGGTCAGTGTAGTTTGTTCATGTGTTTCTAGGAATTTGTCTATTTTATCTAAGTTGTCTAGTTTGTTGGTGTACAGTTGTTCATAGTACTCTCTTAGGAACTTTTTTTATTTCGGTGGGGTCAGTAGTAATGTCCCTTCCTCTCATTTCTGATTTTTTTAGTTTGCATCTTCTCTTTTTTCTTTGTGATTTCTTCTTTGATCCACTGATTGTTTAAGAGTATGTTATTTAACTTCCATATATTTATGCATTTTCCAGTCCTCTGCCTGTTACTGATTTCCAGCTATATTCCATTATGATCAGAGAAAGTGCTTTGTATAATTTCAATCTTTTTAAATTTATTGAGATCTATTTTGTGACCCAATATGTGGTCTATTCTGAAGAATGATCCATGAGCCCTTGAGAAAAATGTGTATCCTGCTGTTTGGGGGTGCATGGTTCTGTATATGTTAGGTCTAGTTCATTGATCAAATTGTTCAGGTTCTCTATTTCCTTACTGATCTTCTGTCTATTCTACCTATTGACGTGAGCAGTATATAAAATTCTCCAACTATTATTGTTATCGTAGGGATGGCTATTTCTCCCTGCAGTTTTGCCAGAGTTTGCCTCATGTATTTTGGGGCACCCTGGTTAGGTGCATAAATATTTATGATTATTTTTTCCTAGTGGATTGCCCTTTTATTAATATATAATATCCTTTTTTGTCTCTAATACGGCTTTGTTTTTAAAGTCTCTTTGTCTGATATTAATACAGCTACTCCAGCTTTTGTTTTGTTTTTGGTTACTGCATGCATGGAATATCTTTTTTCAGCCTTACACTTTCAACCTGTTTATATCCTTGGGTCTAAGGTGAGTCTCTTGTAGACAACATATAGATGGCTCATATTTTTTATCCATTCCACCAGTCTATGTCTTTTGATTGGGTAGTTTAATCCATTGACATTCAGTGTTGTTATTGTAAAAGCAGTATTTACTTCACCCATTTTATCCTTTGGCTTTTACATGTCATATCTTATTTATATCACTCTTCTTATACTTTGTTACTTTTGCTGATATTCTTCATTTCTAGGTTCTCTTCCAAGGCTCTTTTTCCTGTCTTTTCCTTTCAACCTGAAGAACTCTCTTGGTTTCTTTGGCATGTGACATTCTGATTGGTATGTGTGTCAGAAAAGGTCTATTTGGATTTATTCTGTTTGGAGTTTGTTGTGCTACTCGGACATGCATATTTATGTCTTTCAAAAGAGTTGGGAAATTTTCTACCATTGTTTCCTTAAATGTTCCTTCTGCCCCTTTTCCTTTCTCTTCTCCTTCTGGGACACCCATGACGTATATGTTTTTGTGCCTCATGCTGTCATTCAGTTCCCTGAGGCCCTGCTCAATTTTTTCCATTCTTTTCTCTTTCTGGCCTTCTGTCTGTTTGATTTCAGAAGCCCTATCTTCTAGTTCACTGATCCTTTCTTCTGTATCTTCAAATCTGCTATTATATGCCTCCAGCATATTTTTTATTTCATTTATAGTGCCTTTCATTCCCATAAAATGTTTTTTTCTTTGCTTTCTAATTCTTCTCTGTGCTCATGCAGTTTCTTATCTTTAATCTCTTTAGCCATCTGATCAAATTTATTAAGAAGGTTTGTTTGAACATCTATAATTAGTTGTCTCAATCCCTGCATCTTATCTGGAGGTTTAATTTGTTCCTTTGTAGGCCATATCTTCCTTTTCCTTAGAATGGTTTGTAATTTCTGATTTTCTTGATGTTTTTATTCTGAGCTCAGGTTTTCTCTTTAGCCTAGGCTTTTTTGTTAATTGGCTTCATGCTACAGTGACTCTTTAAAACTTGATTCAACTTATTTTAGACCTTTATAGAACTTGTGGTTAACTAAATCAGATTTTTTCAGTCCTTAGTCATCTGATTTTTTCCCTGAATATATAGTATAATTTCTGATTGCACTATTTTTGCACTAATTTCATCCCCAGGGGAAAGCTTCCCTTCCCCTGTTCTTCCTTCAGGAATACTAATCTATTCTGATTGTTTTTGCTTTATCTCTCTCTCTCTCTCTCTCTCTCTCTCTCTCTCTCTCATATAAATATATGAGGTACTGGGGGTTGAAACCAGGACCTGTACATGGGAAGCAGGTGTTCAACCACTGAGCTACATCCTCTGCCTACCTCTATGTGTTTTTAACACTCCTTTTGTTTTCTCTAGCTGCTATTCCCTAGAGGGTTAATTTTGGTAGTAGGGCTCCACTTGAGACAACCTTCCCAGATCTGTTTTCTCTGCCAAAACAGGCCCAGAAACCCACAAAGGGGGTGTTAATCACTTCCAATGTGCCCAGGTGAAGAGACCCAAAAGGCCACCAAACTTCTCTTTGATGACTCCCTGAATCTGAGCTTTCCTGATGTACCCAGCAGGTGGAAATCTTCAGCCTGCAGTTCCTCACAGCCCTAACATGGTTCTACACCTTTAATTCTCAGCCTGCAGTTCCTCACAGCCCTAACATGGTTCTACACCTTTAATTCTCAGCCACCTTATTCCCTGTCAGGGTGTGGTTGAGACTGAGGCTGCTAGCTGCAACTAGATGAAATTGTTGCACAGATCTCAGACTCTGTAATCTGAGTTCTCTAATCAACTGTCACAAACTTTGCTGGGTCTCACCCTGCCCCCCTTTCTTGGGGAAGAGCCACTCTTCAATGAGCTGTTCCCCACGGCTCCAAGGAAGCATTGTCTTGAAATGTGCCTCAGGCCCTCCTCTGTTGGTGGCTGTGCTGCCCCAAGAAACTTCAGTTCACTCCTTCCTCTGCTGGGAGCGGGTTTGGAGCCCAAGTTACCATGTTTTTCAGTGGACCCTGCTTCTGCTCCTGCTGAAAGTGTAGTTAAAATGGAGGCTGCTGGCTTCTTTCTGACTTTGGCAGGTGTGACATTTAGCTGTGCTCAGAATTGGAATTTAGCTAGCCAAATTTGCTAAACAGTAGCCATAGACTGTATCCAACCACGTCCCACTCCCCAGCTTTTGGGAGACAGAGCTTCCAATGTCAGCCAGGAGGTAGCTCCTGTGGTGGCCCACCATACCTGTGGGGGATGGGCACCAGTTTCCACAGCATGGAGGGATCTACTCACGAACCTTCATGGCATAAAGTCAGTCTCTTCCTTCCGCTCTTCCCTGGATGGTATACAATGTTCTTTTGGTCTCTGAAGCCCCTCAAACAGGTGAGTTAGATAGCTCCTGGCTGATTACTAGCTGCACTGGAGGATGCACTGAATCTTAGAGCTCCCTATTCTGCCACCATCATCTTCTTTAGTATATTTTTCACTATCAACCTTATTCATCCCTCTAGTTGCAGTCTCCCCTCCCACAACAGCAATAATATAGTATAAATGAGGTAGTAAATGTCTGACTTGTCACTTATGGACAATTTTGAGTTTTACATCAGGTAGACAACTTTTTTCTTTCAAAAGAGGACAGGAGGACTGGCTAGATAGCTCAGTGGATAAGAGTGCCGGTGTACCACATGGGAGGCCCTGGGTTTGGTTCCCAGGGACCTCTCCTAGCGGGCAGACGGCCTTGAGAAAGGCAAGCCGCCATGGGCAGGGCAAAGCCACCGTGGGCAAGGCAAAAAAGCCGCCATGGGCAGGGCAAAGCCCCCACGGGCATGGCAAAGTCACCCGTGAAACGCAGAGCTGCCGCCTGCGAAACGCGGAAGCCGGGCAGCCCGCAAAATATGGAGCACTGCGGCCTGCAAAAACATGAGCGAAGCCGCCCATGAAAATGGAATGGAGCCACCCACGAACGGAGCAAGCCGCCGCTGCGGAGAGCCAACTCGGCGCGTCGCTGCAAAGACGGGGGAGACAAGAAGCAGACATAGAAAAAACACAGAAGAATGGACACACAGCAAGAGCAAGCAGAAAGGGGGGAGGGGGATATGTAACCCAAAAAAAAAATAAATAAATAATAAATAAATAAATAAAAATTATTTTTAAAGAAGAGGACAGGAAATGGAGAAAATCATAATTTATTTTCCTTGATATAAACATGAGTGAATAAAATAGCTAAAGAAAACTAAGATCATTAATAAAGGAGTCTATGATTTAGCATTTACAAGAAAGTAGACTTGTATTTTTATAAAATAAGAACTATAAAACAAGTTACATTAAAGTTAATTTTTCAACGGCATAATGTTTTGTTTTTCAGCACATATTCTAATTAGTTTTTCATTAGTTAAAAAGAAAGACAGGTTTGTATTTGGAATGGGATGCTGGTGGAAAAAGACCTAAGAATACTGGACAAGGTCTGAAACAAGAAACAATGGTGAAAATAGTCTAAGAAAAAAAAAGCTGCTTATAACACAACTGAAAAAAGGACAAAAACAAAGATGAGCTAAAAGCAAAGGTAGGGGAAAAGGAAACAAACTTAAGCAAAAGAAAACAGAAATAGAACATGGCACACTTAATTAGCCATCTCTTTCCTCATATTAGCAGCCCTCCAAACTTTCTGGCCTATTCTAGCCAGAGATTTTTCAATCCTTTTAGTTTTATTTCTCCCACTGTGCATCTCCAAAACCTTCTTGCTTAATATCAGAAGAATATTACTAAGTTTACTTCCTAAAATTATTTATTTTGTAAAAACAAAGTCATTAAAACAAATCACAGACCTATGTATTTGGCCTTAGTTCTTCTAATTGGCAATGGTCCACTTCCAGTGCAAGCGTGATTCTAAAATATATTCTGTGGTTAAGATTAGTCATAAATACTATCATGTCTCCCTAATGGACATTTGATTTTTTTTAACAGAAGTGCTGAATAATTGCCCATTTTATTTCTATGTCCCTTTCCTAACCTAATCTCTCTACTCCTACTCTCCTACCTTCTTTGACTACCTCTTATACAGTCACATTCAATTGGACAGTTTCCTTAGACATAGAGAAAAGCTACATGAACTGAGACCACATATTAGACAGAATTATATACTCAAAAGGGAGAGATTCTTTCCATTCTCTGATATATATTATGTCCATCATATCATGATCTTATCTGCATGTTAATGATAGAATATGGGCTGAACAACTCTATTGAACAGTAACAGAATGGTATAAAATATATAGATGAATATTCAGATAGCTTTCTCAAGATATACCATCTGGAAAAAATTAGGAAAGGAGTAGTCTTCATGAATAAATGAATGAAGGAGTTAACCTAAATTTTACTATGGATTATTTTTCAAATGGTAGGAGGTGGAGGGGATACCCTGATCCCAGTGCTCTAACACAATTATTTCTCATTTTTAACTTCAAATAGAGAGATAAAAATGGTTCTAAATAGATCAACTATATTATTTTAAAGTATCTAAAATATACATATTATTGATTTAATTAACAAAATTTTCACAAAAAAAATTTCTGCTCACTTCTTGTCTGAATGCCTGGAGGTACATCATTAAAGCTTTATGGTTTTTAAATAAACTATAAATTTATTTCATTCAGTAATCAACCACTTTTTCTCTCTGGGGCCGAAATGACTGTTACATCTGCTTTCAGAGTTAAAAATATGTTGATGGTAGTGACAATAAGAAGAAGAACCATGGATAATATTTTCTAAATACTTATGATGTGCCAGGTACTATGCTAAGAGCTTCATAGACATAATCTAATTTGGTTCTTATAACACCACTATGACATATGCAATAGTTTATCTCTTTTTCTCCAGATAAAGAAACTAGGTTCAGTGATTATAAGTGCCTTGCCCAAAACTGCACACCCTGGCATACAGTAGAGGAGGATTCAAACCCAGCTTCTGTTCTTGGTCACTACACTGTACCCCCGAGTAACAGCACTGAGCCTCTGATTAGCATCTTCACAGAGAAAAGACACCATCCTCAGTAAGGCTGTTTGATTGCTCTCCTTGACTTCCATTAATATACCAATAAAGCAGAACATATAAATTAATGAAATATTTTTCAATAGAGAAATCAGGATCCAAAGCTATCATTCTGATATGATAGCCAAACAAAACAACTAAAAACACACGTTTCTATATATGGAGTTTTGTTCCTTGAAAAAAAAAATCTATTATTTTACAAAGGCAATATTATAGAAAAAAATGCTCTCTATGAAAAGAAATGTGAATTTTTTTCATCTATATCCCATGTACGTTATGATTCTCTTGGACAAAAAGTTTCCTGAGAAACCAAAAAGCTTTCTTTTCTTTCTTTTTTTTTTTTTTTTTAAGATGTATTTATTTTACTTTCATCCACGCGGGGCCTGGGAGCTCACCCACTGGCAGGGTCTGACAGTGCGTCCGCTTGCGGGGCCTGGTGGCCCACATGCCTTCTGTATTTTTCTTTATTTTACTGGGAGGTCCCGGGGATCGAACCCAGGTCCTTCCACATGGGAGATGGATGCCCAACCATTTGAGCCACATCTGCCCACCCCACCCCCCCGCAAAGCTTTCAAAAACATTTTTTAAAGCTCATCTATGTAATTATTGATACAACAAAAACGTATAATACCAAGTTGGTGTTTTTCCTCTTCCTCTGAGCCTTGATTAACTAAAGCTAACCCCATATTTAAATACACATTTCCCTTCTTCCTTGCCAACTTGCCACACCCTAGCCCCACCTTGGGAAAGGAAAATTTTATAAATCATTTTCCCTCCCCCTCCCCTCTGTTTCTCTGCTTCCCTTTCTAGCCCAAGCACAGGCATTCCATAAAGTGCCTGCTGGCTGGCAGCAAGTGAGATACATCTCTCCTCTTCTAAGGACAGATGACAAAATCCAGGAGTAATCATATACAGGTGGCAAAATTCAATATAAAAATTCATGTTAAGAGAAAAACAGAATACAAACTCTATGAAATTACTATGATTCAATCTTTTAAATTATATTTTGAACGATACACTTTCTAATATGTCATTGACATTCATCTAAAACCACACAGAAGCAAAACGAGAAATATCTTCCACAGCTCTCTAAGCATTCATCTTGTTACAAATATTAGTGGATTCGGCATGAGGGAGATTGCCTGCCCAGAACAGAAACTAAAATGCCAGGAGGCATGTTAAAAGCCAGTGTAAATGATGCAATTCATGGCAGAGAGCCATCTATAGGCCTATATGCATTTACTGTTAATAGAAAACAGAGGTGGCAGCAAGAGATAGACTGTTTCCATTTCTTCTTTCTTGACATGGAAATCATTTACAATGCAGAACAAAGCACACGCTTGAGTACTTCCAAGAGGTGAGTAAACATCCCTATGTTATGTATAGTGGTAAAATAAAAATGAAATGTAACATGAAAATCTTGTCTTGATGATTCATTTCAGACATTTCCATCACTCAGCAAATTAGCAAGCACCTACCATGCACCTATCACTGTGCTAGGTCCTATGGGTAATAGGAGGAAATAAAGACAGTTTTTTTTTTTAAGATTTATTTTTTTATTTATTACATTCCCC
>PVKH010015558.1:0-16048 GCA_004027955.1 Chaetophractus vellerosus
ACACCAGCTTGCCGTACCCACCCATCACACCAGCTCGCCTTCTCCAGGAGGCCCCGGGAACTGAAACCAGGATCTCCCGTGTGGTAGGCGGCAGCTCAATCACTTGAGCCATATCTGCCTCCCACATGCATGTTCTTGAACATGCCAATGTTGTCCTTGGGAAGGAAAAGTGAAGTGTAGGCTCCTGGAACAGGCACACAGGAGTAAATAATAAACAAATGCAAAAATTAAATTGGGGTCAGTAAAGAAATTATCTCAGGGGCCCCAAGAGACCTCTCTCCCCTCATACGCCAGCCTAGGGGAAGCCCATGTGAGGTGGGGGTCAGGTGAGAGCCCCCTGATTTCTCTTGCTAACATGCCCTCTTGATACTTCCAAAATCACTTCTTCCCTTCTACCTCCTCACAAAACCCTATAGGTATCTTGAGCCTTTAAGGTTTTGAAAGACCAAAGACAGAAGGATTAACAAGCAGCTTCTATCTTCTACCCTGCCATGAACATTTCCTGAGGCACAAAGCAGTGCAGAGACAGTTATCTGTTTGAAAGGGAGTACAAAAAAAAAAGAGAAAAAAATGCACAAATTAATATCTTAGTATCTACCAGACAGCTACATATATGCATATAGACACAGAGTACAGATTTTTGCAAGTCTCTTATAGAGAAAACCACATAATCCAGAAGCTTGGATACGACATTTGTGGGGCTTTAAAAATTATTATTATAGTTGCCACCCATTTCCCACTCAATCCAGAGATACCGCAAGCTTCCAGGTGAGCATTCGGAAACCTCACCCCGCACGTTAGGTCTGGCCTGCTGAGTGAATCAGACAGCTGGGCGGTCCTGCCGGCGTGACTGGAACCAAAGCTCTCACCCTCTGCAGAAAGTAATCAATCCAATTGCTCACCTCCTGAAGTTATCTGCCCCCTGCCACCCCTCCTCGGGAAGCGGAAATGAATCTCTCGCATGAGTCACAGGCATGATGGAGTCTTCAGTAACTGCCAGTGACAGGAGCAAGGCTAATCACTCTGCAAAACAAGGAATAAGCACCAGAACCGCCACCTGCACCACCTCTGGAGAATAACACAAGTGGCTCCAACAATCTCACCTTGATTTGTTAAGGAAAATGTCAAGCATGGGGGAGGATGCTGTTTACATCCATCTTTTTTTTTTTTCCTTAAACTGCCAGTTGATTTAATCATCTTCCTTAACAAGCTATGAAGAACTGATCTTTAGAAAGCCTCCTGCAAGCAGGAATGTTTAAACGCAACATTAAAAAGCTTTCTGAGCACCAGCAGTGTTAAATGGTATCCATTCATGCTCTTCTCTGCTTTATGGAATTTGCTACAATCCTGGGTCAAGAGTCTGGGCAACAGATGTGTCTCCGTGAGACGGTTCATGAAGTCCCTACTGTTTGCTGTGCTCTCTTAGTTGTGCCTTTGCATACACTAGCTCATGCTATTTCCAAGGCAGGAATTGTTATCGCCACCTTAGAGATGAATCATCTGAGGCTCAGAGACATTAAGTAGCTTTCTCAGGGTCACACAGCTCATAAGATCCCACTAGGGAGGAGTCACACATGTCTGCACACCCCAGGAGACTATGTGAAATGGGGACCCTTGACAAAACCTTGAAACAGGCTATTTTCCTTGTCCCTTTGTTATTTGTGTAGATCTTCTGCCCCCATCGCTCTTCATATGGCCTCACCTTAGCAACCACATCCCGGTGGAGGTGGGAACATGCTCAGCCTCACACAGCATAATGTGCCTCTGGCCAAAGCTTTGCTTGACCAGTAGAAAGCAAGGAGAACAAACTTTAGGGTGGCCAATTTCCCTACCACATTTGGGTCCCCTTCCAGATGCCGGTTCCCTTGTGTCCTCATTCCACCCTCATTACCATTAAAATATGAAAGTACTTGTTGTCATTTTATCATAAAACACATATCTGGAAGTTAGAGATGGAAGGGCTTTCACGTTCCTCTAACCTAACCCCTTCATTTTTATAGATGGGAAGAGTAAAGCACTAAGAGAGACGGGGGCTTGGCCGAGACCCCGGAATGGGTTGGTGACAGCCAGGAAATGGTCCCCATTTTCCCCAGTCACAGCCCATGGCCCTGAGGCCACGTCATGGTGCTCTTTGACGTATATGAAAGTCACTTCATTCACCTCCAAGTACATCTGCTTTCTAAAACCTGGAGAGAAGGCACCAGGCTTTGTTCATTTTAAAGGGACTTTCTGTTATTAGTCATCCAACGGGAGAAGAGTTTGCCTCTACAATCACTATAATATGAATCGTGTGTCATTCTTGCTTAGTCAATATTGATAATCTCAGGAGAGGCAAGAGGGAAAGGCAGGTGTGGAAGACACAGCCAAGGGTCTCTTTCCATTAATCCCCTACCCCCACCCCCACCTCAGTGCCAAGGCAGCCTTATTCCTAGAGTCTCTGAGTGGAAAACTTAATGTCCCAATGTCAGCCTGCAGCAGCCCCATGACCCTCAGCAGACCCAACTACTCCCAATCCCAGTCCATTATCTACCTAAAAACTCCTACATGCAGAGCCTTTACTCTTACTCCCTCAGCCCCATGCCTCCTCCCTCCGCCCTCAGCAGGAGGCAGGCAATGCAGGGAATGGAAGGTGCTGCTCAAGAATTTCATGATGGTATCCAAATGCCAATTAGTGTCTCTGTCCTGTCAATTCTAAATACAGCATTTTTCTTGAAGTTACTCCTCCAGCTCTCTGCCTTTGTCCCGTGGTTCTGGCCCACAGTTAGGGCAAGCTGTCTCTCCTGCACTGAGTGCAGTAGCCTAACTGGCCCTGCCTACCCTCCTCAAATCCAGCTTCCTCATGCTTTAAATTCAGACCTGACTGTGGCCCTCATTTACATTAAAAGAGGGAAAATTTAAGGCAATTAGTATCACCTCTATGGGATACTATTTGGCAGTACCCATCAATATTCTAAATGCATCTGCCCTTTGACCCAGCAATTCTACTACTAGCAATTTACCCTGCATATAGACTTGTAAGTGTGCAAAATGATGTAGGTACAAGGTTATTTATTGCAGCATTGTTCATCAAAGCAAAATATTGCAGTCAACCCAAATGTCCATTCATAGAGAATTGCTAAATAAATTATAGTACAGCTATATAACAGAATTATGTAGATATTTTTTAAATGAGAAAACTTTTATATGGAAAGGAAATAATACCTAAGATATATTAAGTAAAAATTGAAGGCTGCAAAAAAAAAGTGTTAGTAAACTGACATTTGTGTAAAAGGGGAGAAAATAATTTTTTATATCCTCTTGTTTATGCATAACACATTTGGAAGGTTACGGCAACATCAATTGAGAACAGGGAGGGGAACGAGATGGCTGAGGGCAGGTGTGTAAGGGGCATTTTCATTATATATGCTCTTGTATATAATGAATTATGGAACACATGAATGTGTTGTCTATTAAAAAATAAATAAATAAATTTTTAAACTCAAAAAAAAAAAATCTCATGATGGGAGAAGCAAGGGGTAGCAGGATAGAATCCGGATGGATTGGAGCACGCCAGGAACAACAGTCTAGGGCCAGAAAAGGCAGATTTGGGAAAGCACAGTTTGGGCCTCTGGGAGTTGGGCTTATTTTTAGTGTGTGCACGCAGTGGAGCTTCTATGGTACTTACATGCACATGCATCTGTGTGTGTCTGTGTGTGAGGGCTTGTGAGTGTGCCCATCTGAGCATGTATGATCAGGTTGAGGCTAAGTGGGGTTGGGGCAAACTGTCAACCCTGATGTCATCACAGGTAGGAAAAGCACTAACAATCAGAGAAAACCTTCTGAAAAGCGGGAGCGGTGGGGCAGAGTGCCCAGGCCAGGGTGGAAAATTACATCCCCTTAGGGTGGCTGCACTGACCACCAGGGCTGGCTCCAAGAGAGGGCTCAGTGAACACAGGCCAGGAGTGTACTGGGGCCAGGGGAAGAATGAGGGCCCGAAAAGTGGAAAGAGAACATATAATCCCCTTTCTCCTTAGACAAGAAGAAAGAAGAATTGCACTAATTTAAAATTAAAATTTCTTAAGCCACATGCCTCTTAACATGTCAGATTTTATAAGCAAACTCTGAGGAACAAACTCCAACTTGTACCTTCTTTTAAACTGCTTAACAATATAGTAATTGGTGGGTGGTGTTCTCAGATATCCCATAGAGCCCACCCAGTGCAGACTGTGTCAAAGCCTAGGAATGCTCTCTCTCAGGCAGCTAGCAAAAGAAAACCCTTCAGAGAGAAATAAAGTTCTTAACAATTACTGCTAACTATGCTATGAAAGGGAGAACACTCTTTCAATTACCAAATGTCAGCTCTAATCCCCACTTATGAGTGCTAGAAATAAAACAATGCAATAATTACACAATCTGCAGGAAAACTGACAAATATATTCCCAGTACAAATGATTTATTGAGCTTGTCCGGCCACTGTCTAGCTCACTCCTTAATGGAAGCTGTAAAAACTGTGCCCTGTGCTTCGACAATCACACTGATTTCTTACAAACCACTGATTAAGCAATGTATGAGGCAAGCATGCCGGAAACTCTAAAATAGCTCCGTTGTGTGGGTTTTTTGTTTCTTTGGTTTTTTTGAGGATCTCTCCAAAATGATGGCCTATTAAAGAATCACAAAATGCACTGTCTGAAAGGACTTTTTACAGCAGTGAAGAGAGGTTAAATGTCATATTAAGGGCTCCCACTGGCAGAGCTGGGATAAAATCCAAGTGCCCTGATTTCCAGCCTTTTCCATGATTCCCCACAGCCTCAACTATTAATAAGGTCTAATCAAACGTGGGCCATTAACCTCTATTACTTCCACTTGAAAGCTAAGCTAATCAATATGCTACTGTCACCAACAAGATGATCATTTGGTAGCAGTTACTCTTGATCAGAAAATTAATGGGTTGGGTAATATAGGAAGAAATGTGCAGCCCATTCTTCTCTTGGGCCGAATATGGACAGGGAGAGCTAGGTGAGAATCAGAGGGTCTGGCTGACGGCATTTTATCCAGGACGATGCTGTTGGTAGAATCATCGGGTTTTTCTCTAGTGCAATCACTCAAGCTCTTTGTCTAGCTATGCAAGAGACTGTAAAGTTAAGGTTCTGAGAAAAGGAGAATGGGGAAGCAGGGAATAGAAATAGAAAGCAGTACAGAAAAAGAAAGTTTGGAATAAAAGATAATGGAAATATTCTTAAGTGGTGAGAAGACCATATATTAATTAAGTATTTAAACTCATACATCATTATGAATTTTAAATTGTTTGTGGTAATCCTAAACCATGTTGTTTTAGTTTGCCACAGGGCTGCCGATACAAAGTACCATAAATCTGTTGGCTTTTAAAATAGGGATTTATTTGGGGTATAAGCTTACAGTTCCAAGGCCATGAAATGCCCAAATAGAGGCATCAGCAGAGATGCTTTCTCACCAAAGTCAGCTACTGTTGTTCCTGGCGTGTTGCCACATGGTGAAGCAAGACGGCCGCCAATCTCAGCCCAGGTCTCAGCCTTCCCCTCTGGGCTCACAGTCTCCTCTCGAGTTGGGGCTTCATGCTTAAGCAATCCTGTTGTCCTCTCCCTCAGGCATAGGGCTTGTCTCTTAGGACCTCTCTCCATGCAGCTCAGCTGTGGGCAAAACTGAAGACTTTTCTCTCATGTGACAGAATCAAACATGGCAGCTCTCTTTTTCCTGTGTCTGTCTGTGTGAGTCTGTCTCTCCCTTTGTATCAGACCCAGCTAGAGGGCAGAGACTCAACATGAATCACACTCCACTGACGTAATCCAGTCAAATGGGTCTCACACCCATAGGAATGGATTAGTTTAAAACATAATATTTCTGTTTTGGGGATTCATAAAATAATTTCAAACTGCCACACGTATTTTATGTCACTTTATTTCCCATTTTTTATGGTAAATAATTAAAACTTTCTGAATCAGTGACAATTAAACTATTTTCAATGGCAAATTCTTTGAGAATCTGATGAAAGCTGTGGACATACTTTCCAGAGAAGTTTGCATCTAGATGTACATATATGTACAAATGTACAGATGCATTCAGATATAGTGCCACGTAGAATTGTGTTCCAATATGCTTCTGAGGACCCACCACAGCATCCTAGGACATGACACTTTTTACTAGGCTGGGAAGTTATAACCCCTTACAGAAGTATAAATGTACACCCCCAATAGCACTGAAATTGCTTCATTCTTTGAGTTTCTCAAAAATCCTGTTCTAAATCCACTTCTGCTAAGAAGCTTCATCCACCTGAGATGGAGTCTAGTGTTTCTGTACATCCTCTAAACTTCCAGTGTGCTACGCTGTAAATATTCTGAAACAGTCCCATGGGTGCATGTAGTCTTCTAGCTTTCTGGACGCTACGCTCCCTGTGGAGACTCAGGCCCCCCTAAGTTCTCAGCATGTAGCCACCTGTGTGACCTAGACAAAAGTTAAAGGTTAACTTTCTCTCCCAGAGGGGAGAGAAAGCATAGATGTTTTCGTAAACTATGATCTTCCCAAAGCAGTGAACGTTCTTCGTAAACGTCCTTCCACAAGCATAGTGAAAACATCACCACACCCCATACGTACGCGTCACATGACCCTGCAGGAACTCTGTCTCATAACAGATGCAATGGCCTTGGTTCTGAAACCCCTTATATATCACCCCTCATTTTCTCATCTTTGGTGGAGAGTTATATTCATTCTCTGAACCACTGCCGTTAGAGATTCTCTTCTGTGTGTAAGTCCCAATAAACCTTATGCCCGACTAAATGCCAGGTGTGCTCTTTGGTCTCGCGGCTGCACCACTCGTGCCCTTCAGGAGTTGGGTTGTAACACTATCTGATCACAGGCATCTTTTCTTTCATAGACCTGTATATGTGTGGGCATGTGTGTATGTTCATGAGGCAATGTGCAGGGCATAATATTTCTGAGGATCAGCTTCCGTATCTGTAATGTGGGAATACTAATCCCTGTCCTAGAGTTGCCAAAAAAATAAAATGTGATCATGGGTGGGAACATGCTTTTAAAAATTTATGAAGGACCTTAAAAATATGTGCCATGGCCACCATTAGTGTTATCATATTGTTACTATTGGCAATAGTTAAGTACAATTGGTAAGTCTCAGTATCTTTTGGGGAAATTAGTTAAAAATGTTTGTCCCCTTATAAAATAAAGATGCTACCGCTTTCCAATCATATTGATCATATTGGCCACACTCTCTGCTCCAGGAGAAGAAATTGCTCATAGCCTGTGCCCACCTTATTAATTAAGAAATAATTCTGTACCCCTGCAGGACTGAAATTCAGTGTGATCAGGACTGCTTGGCTGTCCTAGGTGTTTGTCCCCAACAGCTGTTCTGTCTGGTTGGTGTCCCAGTTGTGCCAGTTGTTAAATATTTTGAATATCCCCCGCTGGCACGAGCTACGTGCCAGAGGCTGTGTCAAAAAGACAAAGGTAGTGACTCAAGCAGTTGAGCACCTGCTTCCCATATGGGAGGTCCCGGGTTCCATCCTCAGTGCCTCCTAAAAACAAACAACAAGCAAACAAATAAAAAAACCAACTCAGGGGAGCAGATGTGACTCAGTGGTTGAGCGCCAGCTTCCCACATCCAAGGTCTTGGATTCAATCCCCTGCCCCGGTATGTCAAAAAAAAAAAAAAAAAAAAGAGAGAGAGAGAGAGAAAGAAAAAGAAGACAAAGGTATAAATCACGGTCCATATTCTCAAAAAGACTAGAACCTGATTGGGAAGCTAAGGTTATTAACACAAGGTACTCAATATTTACTTTCTTGTGTGTTTCAGTATTTCAGAAGACACAATCACTCTAGCAGTGTTGATGGGAAAGACTCCATGGATAAGGTGAAATTTACAATGGCCCCAAGGAAAGACCATCCCTGTGTTGCAGGTCAAGTCAGCTCCACAAAAATGCAGGCAGGGGCAACAAACCCGCCCTTTAGGCACTGAAAAGGGACAGAGAAAGCCAGATTCTGCATTTCATTTTACAGCTGCCTTCTCCTTCCCTACCCCCACCCCTATTTCCAGGCAGAGATTTAATTACTTTAGAAGGGCAATTTGTAAAGTTCTTTAAGACCTTCAGCCATCAGGGGCTACAGGGAAGATAAGTGCTCTGGCTACTGTATCTATTTTGGTGCTGTGGTTAACGCGCCATTAGATTAGATCAACGGGACACTCATTTCACGCTACCGATTTCTGTTCTATTAATTCTTTGCTTAAATCTGCTAAGAAGCACCTCTTCATTTGCTTTACCACTGTTATAATTTAATATGTACAACCAGAGTTGGAGTTTAATTGTTTCTTGAGTGAGCTGAAATCCAATATTTGTAAAATGCATCCATTTAAATGAAACCCCAGCAAGCTTCTGCCTTTTCCTGCAGCTGCGTCACTGATAGCTTTGGTTTCGCTCCTTTGGAGGCTCCATGCTTCACAAGGCTGAGTCCATTAGCCAGGAGAAGGCCATGGCCTCCTGGGGACCGCCCTGCCATGCCAGCCAGCCCTCACCTCCAAACTCTTTTCCTGGGTTGAAAGAACTATTGCAGCAGAAACACGTATTAATGGATGAGTATCAGCAGCCTGTCCCATTCCCACACACTAAGGAGAATCTGGCTTTTCTTTCCTGGCTCAAGAAGCCAGAGTCTAGCTGGATTTTAAGCAAAAATGAAGAGAGGGAGTAGGGGGAGAAATAGGGAAGAGATCAAGAAAGGCAAGAAAGCAAGGAAATCCAGTATGGTCAAATTGGTGAGTCGTTTGTGGGGGCTGGAAGGGGATGGTCTTTGTATGGGAGACCAAGAGAGGGGAAAAGAGGAAGGGGCTTTAAAACAGTAGCTCTGTGTGATGAAGGGAATCCCTCTTTGGTATTTTTTCTCAAGACTGAAATAAAGATTTAAATTGCTTTTCCGGTAGTATTAGGCACTGATCTGGAATTTCTTTGCATGTGGAGCTGCAAAGAGCCTTGACAGTTCCTCTCCACAGGCAGGATTATGCTGACAAGGACACAGTCATTCCTTGCTCTTCAGAAAGCCAATATGTACATATTGCACCAGCAAGTTTAACTATCAAGTCCAAAAAAAGGCCAGCTGATTTCCCCTACATGAACCACCCTGTCTTCTAACCACCTCTATTCCTAACCATTCCTAACAATTTGGCATCTTTGCCTTTTCTCCCACGATATGCCCTCTGGGAAACTCTCCTGCACATTTGCCATTCTTCAAGGCCAATCCCCTCCACAAGGCCTTCCCAAGTCACTTGCATGCACAATAATTTTTACTCCTTCTAAAAGATAGAGGACTGATTTTTTTTCCCCTATGACTCATATAGTTAGTAATTTGTTGGGAAATGAGTGCACGGTGGGAGAGGCAGAGAGGATAACAGGCAGGGAGATATAAAAGTTAGTTCTGCAGGGAGTTCCAAAAAAGTATGTGTAAAACTTGGCAACTAATTGAAGGTGGTAGTCAGAGAAGACCCCTTGGCCCTAGGCACCTGTGGTAGACAGAAGACTGGCCTCTCCAAAAATACCTGCATCCTAATTCCCTGTGAATGTGTTACTTTATGTTGCAAAGGAGAACTAAGGTGGCAGGTGGAATGAAGGTTGCTATAGAGACTATCCTGGATTACTGGAGAATGACCAATGTAACCACAAGTGTCCTTATAAGTGGAAGAGGGGAAGAAGAGAGAAATGACAGCATGAGAAGGACTGAGCTGTTATTGCTAGCTTTGAAGATGGAAGAAGTAGGCCACGAGTCGTGGAATATGGGCAGCCCCAAGAAACTGGGAAAAACAAGGAAATGGATTCTCCCCTGTGGCCTCCAGAGGGAACGCAGTGCTGCTGAAATCTTGATTTTAGCCCAGTTAAGACCCATTTAGTACTTCTCACCTCCAGTGCTATAAGAGAGGAAATTTGCATTGTTTTAAATGCCTGAGTTTGTGCTAAATTGTTACAGCAGAAACAAGAAACTGATATAATACCTTAGATTCCATTTCCTTGTCCTGCCTTCCAGAAACCACAGCCCCAAACCATGAGCTTTATCAGTAACAACGTCAAGCTAGAGGAAATCCTTGCCCACATCTTCCCAGAAAACCATGGCTGTCCAAGCAAGCAGAGCTCTAGGGGGTCAATAATACAGCTTATCTGTTGGCAGCCTGGGAACCTAATCCTGCTGTTTTTATGAGAAAATAAACTCCATTCCAAATAGCCAACTTTCTGATTACTATCTGGAATTCCTCATATTGGTAAATTGGGTACTGCCTGTGATCTGGGCTGAGGGTTAAATGAGAGCCATCCATTTCTGACACTGGCCATGCAGGAGGCCAAATTATTATTCATTTAGAAAAGTTTAAAATCCTGGCTTGTGTTCTGTTCCAGAAAAACAACCAGCTTTAGTGCAGGCCTGTACACCACAGGAACCTTGAGGCAGGCCAGGATTGTCCCAGTAAAAAGAGCCCAGGAAGTACATGCCAAAATTCTTTATTGAGACTCCAAATCAAAGTATCATAGTACTTGAAAAAAATGCACTGACATCTAAGGCCGTTTTGACAGAGAGCACATTGAAACACTCCTGGAACCTCTTACTCAGAATTACATAAGCTAGAATGCAATTCCAGACTCTCATTTCATCAGAGGAGAGTGTTGTTATAATAAAACAGATGCTGCTTAGTGATGGCATTTGGTGTTCAAATCAAATCATAAAATAGATATTTTAAAAGATGTTTTATTATCTTCTCTTATATTTAAGGTACCATATGTCTCCGATTCCTAAGCCAGCCCCAGGTTTTGTCCACTGCCCCTTCTTAATTATTGATAATATCCCTTTCAATCTCAAAACTCTGCCATTCTGATAACAAATTATGTGGTCACCATGTATATAAAAGCCTTGGTCATGGTTTTTCATAAATTTTCTTAAGTCAGAGTACAACTACCTGCAGCTTCTTCTGAGTATGGTGTCACCCTGAATGTTTCAGAGTTGGCACCGTAGAGGAAAAACAAAGCAAGGGAAGAGGATTTTTAACTAAGTGGATTGTTTGTTAAAGATATTATATATGTGTGTGTATATATATATATATAAATGAACATATATAGATATAAACTTGTGGCACGATGCAGCTAAGTGGCAAAGCTGTCCCTGGCCCACCATATATCTTTATGTATGTAGGGGTGTGTGTTCGTGCAAGCACATGCTTGTCCTTGCTCACCATCAGTAAGAAGTTTAAACATATTTTCCCAGAAAAAAAAATTGTTGTGCAGGCCAGTAGAGTTCTGTGTGGTGAATAATGCACCCATGTGTGTGCGAGCGTACATGCGCATGTGCATAAAATCTGTGACACAATGTAGCCAAGTAGCAAAGCTACTCCTGGCCTTCTTTTTGCATGACTCGTTAACAGACCACCTTTTCATCACAAACTACGTTGAGAGCTGGATACCCTAAATGTTCTCCTCTGTTATTGATACCAACACATATGAAGGAAACAGGAAGACGTGATACGAGCCGCCTGCGCGGAGGGCCGACTTGGCGCCTCGCCGCCAAACGGGGGGAGACAAGAAGCAGACATAGAAGAACACAGAAAAATGAAACACACAGCAAGAGCAAGCAGAAAGGGGGGATATGTAACAAAAAAAAAGAGGTATAAGAACAAAGGGCAGAGTTTCTTGTTGATCATTCTGCTTTCTTTGTGAGGAAATGAGTAATGTAAATAAACATACATTGAAAAATTTATTTATTTTTAAGCCCCTTTAAAAGGTTCCCTCTCTTGTTACAAATTAAAAATGCATATATTAGTTTTGCTAAGTGTATATCTGCTACTATATTAAATGTAAATAATTAAAACCAAGCTTAATGGTCCAATCATGATAAAGTATTAAAGAACATGATTTTTTATGTGCAAAAAAATTCCTACCTAGCTCTTTAACAGAAATTAGGGATGCCTCAAACCAAAAGACTAGTGGTGAAAATCTCAGGAGTATCTTGACAGGGTGGTGGGCAAGAAATTTGGAGGACATGGAGAGAGCATCAAGTATGCACATTCATGCATATGAAGGCGGTATCGAGGAAGGTTAGTATAGGGTAAGAGGGAAGGCGGCTGGAACCCAGCAGAGAACATGGCCATGAGACCCCACACAGAAGACCCTACCACTAAGAAAGCTGGAAAACCCCACCTTGACCCTGGCCACAAGGTCCCATTTGGAACTCTTTCTGGGGTCAAGCGGAAACCCCGGATACCTTCAAATAAAAGGCCTCACCATTAGCCCCCTGAGAACTAACAGGTGGGGCAACCAATCAGAACAGCAAACAGCTGGGGCTGCTCCCCAACATTAGGAAAGGGGAGGAGGAAAGGCCTTAAAAGCCCAACCCAGGGCCCCACGTGCACATCTCACCCTGCAGCACACCAGCAATCTATGTCTCAGATTGTGTATTCTTTTCTTGTTTCTTAATAAACTCTTTACTCCCTTGCCTACCCTATGGTAAATCCTTAAATTCTTTTATGCAACATAAGCCAAGAACCTAGAAGCCCAGAACCCAGAGCAATCCACTCACACAGCTGGGTCTCAATTCCTCCCTGCTAACTATGATAACTTGGATAAGTTACTTAAATGTTTAACCTCTCTGTGCCTCAGTTTCCTCATTTCCAAAACTGAATAATAGGGACATTACAGCAAAAATAGCAGGTCAAGGCTTTCTGAAAATTCTTTCCTCCATGAAAGCAACAGGAATAATCAGAATCAACACTTTCAGAACTCTGGAAGCAAACAAAGGCTTGCAACAATTAAGGTAGTAGTTATTCAAGAAAAGTGACTGAATCTTGGTAAGATCAGTAAGCTTGGGGCATTTTAACTTGCTCTTTCCCATCCTCCCTCCCCAGCTCCACAGGAACTTTGACTATAACAGCCTTGGGTCACAGTGAAAACTAGCAGGATGCAGCCACTGGAGGGGCAGAATGAGGTTGGAGTTCCCACAAAGTCCCATTCCCAGACAACTGTCATTAACTGACCTACCCTATGGTTCTCTGGAACCCTAACTGCAAGACTGTCTCTATTTGACCTTTCATTTAACTTGCTCAGTATGAGCAACTTTTTCCTCAGTGTTATTTGTCAAAAACAATAAGAGATGACAATGTCATGGATGTCTGAGATGGTAAATAAGAGTTGGGGAAAGTAATAGGCTAACCCAAAAGCTTAAAGGAAAATCTGGGAATAAGATGTTCTTAGGGGCTTTGAAAAGCTCTGACATATTCCAGGGAATCTAGAGGTCACTAATTTGTATACAGCTAAAAGTACATGCCCAGGGCTGTGCTCATGCTCAAGAAACCTGAGAGGGACCTAAGCTAGTATCTCTGGATACCTTTAAGGCTCTGTGCAAGTAGGAGGTGATGGCTAAGATGGAGTTGTAAACTGCCTTACTGAATGTTGAAGGGCACCCCAACATGCATACAGAAACCCACTGCAATAACTGGAAGTCTTATTGATTCCAGGCATTTAAGGAAATATCTGACTACTAAGCTAACCAATCACAGATTTCAGTGGTTGTCCATGAAAAATAAAACGCAGACATTCCAGAATAAGTTCAAAGAAGTCACTAAGCAAACAACAAATGAACATTCTAGAATTGGAAAGTAAAATAACTGAAATGAAAATTTTACTAGAGGGACTCAAGCAGACTTGAGCAGGCAGAATAAAAACCAGTTAACTTGAAGGTAGATCAATTGAGATTATCTAGTCTGAGGAAAGAAGAGAAAGAAAAAAGAAAGAACAAAAATAACCTCAGAGAGTTATGGGACATCATCAAATGCAACAACATGCACATAACTGGAGACTCAGAGGATAAAAAATAAAAAAGCAGAAAGAATCTGTGAAGACATAATGGCCAAAAACTTTTCAAATTTGATGAAAACCATTAATCACACATCCATGAAGCTCAACAAACTCCAGGTAGGATACACTCAGAGATTTACATGTAGACCCATCATAATCAAACTGCCAAAAGTCAAAGAGAGAGAGAATCTTGAAAGCAGAAAGAGGGAATCAACACATCATCTACAAGGAATCATCAGTAAGGTTAACAGGTGATTTCTCATCGAAGTCATAAAGTCTAGAAGGCAGTGGGATGACACATTCATAGTGATGAAAGGAAAAGAAGGTCAACCAAGAATTGATTCAGCAAAAATATCTTTCAAAAATGAAGTAGAAACTAAGACATTTCCAGATGTTCAAAACATAGAGAATGTATCACTAGAAAATCTGCCCTACAAGATATTCTAAAGGAAGCCCTTCAGACTGAAAGGAAAGAACACTACTCTGTAACTCAAACCCACATGAAATAAAGAGCACCGGTAAAGATAACTACATAGATAAATATAAAAGACAGAATGAATGTATTTATTTGTAAAATTTTTTATGCTATCTGATTTAAAAGACAACTGCATAAAGCAATAATTAATCTATGATATTGGGCACACAATATAAAAAGATGTAATTTGTATGATGATAACAACAAAAAGGAGGGGGAAGGAAATGGAGCCATATAAGCAAAGTTTTTGTATACTAGTATTATCTGGTTGGTATCAATCCAAAATAGGTTGTTATAAGTTGTTAACTGTAATCTCCAGGGCAACCACTAAGAAAATAACTCAAAAAATTTAGTAAAAGAGAATAATGTTATAAAGACGGTGGTGTAAGACATCTTCTGAAAAGATTCCTCTTAGGGACAACTAAATAAAAGGGAAAATCTCACTTCCTTGGAACTCTGGAGGATGACAGAGACTGGAGAAAGACTCCATAAATGTTAAATTGAGAGATGAGAAAAAAACACCAAAAAAGGAAGGTAGGAGATCTGCGACTCAGACCTGCCATTCTGGACCCCATTCCCACACTTGGCTCTGCACAGTTTAGAAGTCACAGAGAAGCAGCACTCCAGTTGTGGCACCTCCTGCCATGGTCACTGACCACAGAGCCACCCATGGCAGTGACTTAGAATCCCACACACATTCAGGCATGAGGACCCAAAGCTACATATACCAAGGCAGGGCCCTATCAGTCAGCAACTGCATGTATACAAAGCAGCCCCTATGAAATAGGAAACAAGAGCAACTTGCAGTTGAGCTGCTGATGCACCTAAATGAAAAACAAGGGGGAGGGGGGTTAAACTGACCCTATCTGGCTCCCAGGAATGTGATGCCCTAATATGGAAGTTACCAGAGGCAGAAAAGCCTCATGGAAACAGGGAAAACTGAACCACTGTAAAACAGAGCAGAGAACTAAAATCTGTAGTGAAAATTCAGCATTGAGTATGGGAAAGCAGTTGAGTGTGTCATAGCTGCTGGGGAGGAAAATTTGCATTAAAACAAACATAACAGCCCAGGACTCAAAGAAGAGATGTAGGGGAAAGGAAATCTTCTCCTGGACATGAAACAGTCACACATAAAAGGGTAATCTTAAGAGTTGCAGTGCATGCCCAGGGCAAGAGGCAGGTGCAGAAAACCTGAAAAAACTTGAACTGCTAAATACAGAATCCACTAAAGTTTCAGTATAAGCTAGACCAAGCACAGAAGAGCCATAACATACTCCCAATATAAAATAAAACCCTAGGGAAGAGGGAAAAACTGACTCCCAGAGTTAAAATTAAAATAATCAAATGCCCAGACATCAGCAAAAAAAAAATAAACCATGAGCGATACAAAAAACAAAACAAAACAAAAAAACAAGAAATGGCTCATTCAAAGAAATAAATTAAAATTTCAGAGGAAACACAGACATTGGAACAACTAATTAAAGCTCAAACAAATACCTTAAATCAATTTAAAGAGATAAAGAAAAATATGGATTAAAAAATTAAATATGGATATAGAGCTAAAGGATATTAAGAAGACAGTGTGTGAACAAAAAGAATTATAAAGTCTAAAATCAAACATAAAAGAACTTATGAGGATGAAAAGCACAATAATGGAGATTTAAAATATCCTAGAGGCATACAACAGCAGATTTGAACAGGCAGGAGAAAAAAAAATCAGTGAACTAGAATACAG
>PVKH010015559.1:0-16043 GCA_004027955.1 Chaetophractus vellerosus
GGCCCCAAATATCTTTCTTAAGAACAAGGATATTCAATTCACTTGTGTAACTTCATTAAGTACAGTTATCAAGTTCAAGAACCTTAACATTGATATAAAGCTTACCAACTAATTCCATTTTTCAATTGTTGTAATAATGTCTTTTTGGGCATTTTCTCTTCCGTTATTAGATTCAGCCCAGGATCATGTATTACATTTAATTTTCATTGTTCCTCTAGTCTCTTTCTATTTTTTTTAATTGTAGGAACATATATACAACATGAAATTTCCAATCTCAACCACTCTCAAAACATGCAACTCAGTGGGATTAATGCCATTTACAATGTTGTCCTACTCTTACCATCACCCATTACCAAAACTTTTCCATTACCCAAACAGAAACCTTAAACCCTGTGTCTATTATACATTAACTGCCCCTTCCCCCTGCCCTTCCCCTTTGCCCCTAGTAACTTACACTCTACTTTCTGTGTCTATAAATTTGCATGTTCTATTAATTTCCATATAAGTTGAATCATGCAATACCTGTCCTTTTGTGTCTGGTTATTTCACTCCCCATGATGTCTTCAATATTCATCTATGTTGTAGAATGTATCAGAACTTCATTCCTTTTTACTGTTAAATAATATTCCATTATATACCACATCATTTTATTTATCCATTCATTTATTGATGGATCCTTGGGTTGCTTCTACCTTTTGCTGATTGTGAATAGTGCTACTTTGAATATTGGTATATAAGTATCTGTTAGAGTCCCTGCTTTCAATTGTTTGAGTTATATACCTAGAAGTGGAATTTCTGGGTCATATGGTAGTACTCTGTTTAACTTTTGAGGAACTGCCAAACAGTTTTTCACAGTGCCCACTTAGTGGCAATGCACCCATATGTGTTCATCATTTGTAACAAATGTACCACACTAATGAAGGATGTTGTTAATGTGGGAAAGTGTGGGAGGGGTAGAGAGTGGGGCATATGGGAATCCCCTGTATATTTTATGCAACATTTATGTTATCTAAGTATCTTTCAAAAATGTATATTATTAAAAATATATATATCATATAGCAGTATTAGCTTTCACACACAGAGTCAGGTACAGAGTGTTTAGAGAACACTGAGAAAGAGTCCTACGGCTTCCAGGAAAGGATCCTGAATGAACCTTAAGGTCTGCAGTAGGAGCTAGCCAAGTGAGGGGCGGGGCAGGGTCATGGGAAAGTTTTTTTCTAGGCAGAGACTGTGGTATGTATAAAATCTCAGGTGTGAGAAGTAGCAGTGTGTGGTTGTGTGTGTGTATTTGTGGTGTGAAATATGAGGCAGTAATCATGAGAAAGGAGATTGTAGACATGGTCCCATGTCCAATTTTAGGAAGGTTCTCTTTGCCATGTAAGAAACTTGGACTTATTCTCAGATGCTGTACAGTGTTAAGTGTTTTGAACAGAGGAGTGATACCATCTGATCTGTATTTCTTTTCATGGAAGATGTGTAGTATGGATTCAAGAGAAATTATCCAGTAGGCAAGGAGATCACTAGAGGTTTCTGTAGCAGTCAAAACAAGCGGTAATGGGAATCCAAACTGAGGTAGTGGTGGTCAAGGAAGGAGAGGGTCAGATGATAGACCTGTATGGAGATTACTTATGAAGAAGGATGCATGATGCAGAGGAAAGAGTGAAGGGTGGTTCCAAGTGTCTGAACATTGGTGAATGACCTCAACTTTCTAGACATGGAGAAGACAAGACTGGTGAAAAGGAGGAGATGGCAGATGTTGATTTGATGGTTTTAGGAGAATGACAGAGATAAGAGAAGCGTCTTATTAAACAAAATTATGGGCAGTGCTTCCAATCCAGGTTCCATTTGAGGGTATGATATAAGGTTCGGTTCAGATTATGAATTTTGCATTCCCAGATGCTTTTGAACAAACACCTCTGACTTGTCAGAGGCTACATACTTATCATGTTGGCGAACACCTGCCCATCTCCTAAACACCTCTCTCTTGGACAAGCTGAGAAATTCTAGAAAAAAATTTTAACTACATGTTTAACCTTGCCACTGGGAAACAAGTTGCAGATTCTCAGTTTCATACATTATCAAATCAGCTGCTAAATTTCTAGATATGCTTTGCAGATGCTATTTAAAGCTAGCTGACTTTGAGTAATGATGGCCCTATAAAAGTAGCAATAAGAAAGACTTGTTGGAGCTGGCAGAAAATTTCATGACAGAATCCAGGGCAGAAATGCTGCTTGCAAAGTTTTATTTTGCTTCTATGTATTGGCGGTTCTCTCTCAAACCAAAGAAATAATTAATTTTTACTAATTGGAAGGCTCTTTTCAATCATTTGATTCAAGGCTGATGTGAATTACAGTGTGAAAATGAGTAAAGGAAGAATAAATACATATGATCTGTGCTTCTGAACTGCTAGCCGTTCTTCATTAAAGAAATATGGGTGGCATTATCAACAACCACAATTCATATTTATTGAACGCCATAGTGTTCGAGGTCAGGTTTATAAATACTCACTCGGTCAGGTTGAGTACACTAATAATTTATGCTGGGCAAGTAGGAGAGGCAACCAATTTCGTTTTCTATATTATCCACCTACCTCCTGGGCAGATCTGTTTTTTTAAAATCTATTTGTCAATTAAAAAAAAAAAAACTTTGTAATAAGCAAGGCTGGATATAAAATCTGCAGCATCCCTTCCCTGCCCCCAAGAACCTTACATTCTAAAGAGAGAGAAGAGGGAGGGTGGCCAGACGGTGCTCTACTCCTTGGTAACATGCCAGCAGACTGGGACACTCCTTTTTCTCCAGCAGAGGCCTCCTAGATGAACGAGCCCAGGAGGCAGCGGGGTGCAGGTGTGCTGGCTTGGATTTTTTTAAACTCATATTCTGTTGTATTTTGTAACAATGGGACAAAGCTTAAAATGTTATCAGGATGGAACCAGCCTTTTTCCCTTGGTCTCTTCACTGGGAGCCAAGAACAGACTGCAAACTGGACATTGTGGGCAGGGTAGGAGTGGAGGAGAAAGCTGAACAAAGCTAGACAGCGTGAAGAATTGTAAGAAAAAAGAGAGGTGAAAAGAAATGCACTGTGCAATGAATCCTGTGCATGGTGAGTGTGTGTGTCTACCTAGACAGGTATGTATTTGTGTTTATTAATATGTTCATACCTGTATAAGATCATATAATGTTTTGGTAAGGAATTCCCATTTTACCTACATAGGCTGATTTATGGACATGAAAGTGAATGGAAAAAAATGAATATTGCAATGGGTAGCCCTAAAGCGGTCCCTCTACATGGTATTGAAAATCTGACTTTTTTGAGGGGCTGGTTTTGCCAATTCCTTTTAAATGCAATTTGGCTCATTTTCCATGTAAATATCAGAGGTACCAAATTAGTCTCAGCCTGTCAGAGATGGGCTCAATGCTTAATGTCCAAATTTTTGCTCATTTCTACATATGTTCATGAAGTGTCTAACACAATCCCCTAGTTTTAAATCTACTTTGCTGGATCCTCTTCCTCCTCAATTCATGTCCTAACACTGGTGTTCTTCAGAGCTCTGAACTTGGCCTCAGCTCACAGTTATTGACTCCCTTTTATTCATCTTCTTGCCTTCCCAGACTATGCATGTGCTTCGGGCCCCAGGGGTGGAGCCTGGCATCTGTGAGCCCAATCCATGCCACCCTTGGTTGTAGGCACCCAGCTCTACACATTCCCCAGCCTCCCTTGCAGCTATATATGGCCATGAGAGTAAGAACCCACCAGTAGAGTGTGGGGAGGACATAATATGTGCCTTTTCCAGGCGTGGCCTGTATAAACCTCCTATAAGTGCTCCTCTGGGTGCTTTCCTTCTTTTGGCTGAGTAGGATGGAAGTTGCTGTTGGATAGCTCTGAGTGAGTCTCCCTAACCACCATCTCCCCCACCTGCATCTGGGTCTCTTGGGTCACTATGTGAGAAAGAAAATAAATGTATTTAAGCTACTGAATTTCAGTAGTCTGCTACTACAACTTAGCATAGCCTAACCGACAAAAAGCTACAAATACCAAACTCCCAAATCTATATATCTTTACTTAGATCCCAGTTCTCTCTCCTGAAACTAAGATCCGAGTATCTAACTGCCGAACGAAAGCTTTTAGGTGGTATCTCTTGGATACCTTAAACTCAACTTGTCCAAAATTGACCATTGCCTCTCTCCTTCTGAACCTGCTTCTCTTCCATTGTCCCTTGTCTCTGTAAGTAATACCCCTAGCCAACTAGACCCCCAAGCCAGATATTTGGGAGCCATCTTTAACTGCCCCTACTCCACGTCCATTGTCTAGTCCAGCATTCACACACTTTGACCCCAGGACCAAATTCGGCCTGTTGGATTATTTTTGTAAGTACATTTTTATTGGAACACAGCCATTCTCATTCATTTACATCTTGTCTGTGACCACTTTCTCACCACAATGGCGGCCTTGAGGAGTTGTGACAGACACTGTATGGTTGGTAAAGCCTATGTTTTTGTTCTCTGGCCTTTTTTCAGAAGAAGTTTGCTAACCCATGAAATAGGTCAATTGTCGAAGCCTGTTAATTCTATCTTCTTAGTATCTCTTGAATCCATCTACTTCTTTCCATTTCCACTATCACCATTACCATCCTTGCCTGGACTTCTGGTAGAGCGTCCCATGGGGTCTCCATGCATCTGGGCTCACTCTCTTACAATCCATTCTTCATATGGCAGCCAAAGTAACTTTGTTAAAAGGGAAATATGAGCTGTTTATTTGTTACATAGCTCAGTCTTCCCTAATGACACAAGCCCCAATTCTAGATTTTACCTACAATCCAGGTATTTCTCCTGAAACTCAAATCCAAATATCACCACCTTGGTTAAAATCCTTCAATAGCTTCCCATGGCCTTTAGAATAAAATAGCTGAGGCACCAGCTTGCCTCTGCACTTAAACTCTAGCCATTTTTAACTTTAATTTTTTCTGCTTATTTTGTGTTCTCTCTTGCTTCTCGGTCTTCTCCTCTCCCTTTTCACATTCCCTTTTCACCTGGCTAAGTCTTACCTGTTTCTCAGATCAAAACTGAAAAGGCACTCTGTGTAGGAGATGCTTCCTGATCTCCAGATTAGGTTTGATCTCCTTGCTGTGTTCCCACAGCACCCTGTGCTTACTCTGTCATTACAGTTATTGCACTTTATTGATCTCTCTTCCTTCCACTGACTGTACATTCTGCAAGAGGGAGGGGCCCTGTCTGTCTGGCGTATTGCTGAATATCCAGCATCCATCATACTTAGGATGTGGTGGGCGGGTTGCGTGTGGCACTGCAGGGCAACGTCAAATCACGTTTCCTGTCCTCCCTTTCCCCCAGGCACTTACAACAAGAAGGAAAACACCTTTCTAGAATAAATATTCTTATTGAATTAATTAGAAAATAAGTGATTAAGGGAGCGAGTCGAGCAGTAGGCAGGCTGGGTGGGTGTGAGGGTGTAGAGGTGAACCCTATAGAATACAAGAGCAGGGAAAATTGTCAGATACACAAATATACATCCCCATGGAAAACACTCATTCCTGAACTGCCCAAACCTCCTTGACACCTAATACTGTAAACAGACATGATCCAGCCCCAATCTAAGTGTGACGGTGTCAACCATCTTCAGTCGTAAAGAATTGAGGAAAAAGTACGTTTCTTTTTGTCCTAGTGAGAGAGAGCCCCTGAGCAAGTTATGTTTTCATTCTTTCTTTCAGTCTTCATTTGTTTGTTTAGCCAATATTTGTTAAGCATGATACCAGATGCTTGGAATACAAATATTAAGGGAAAAACAGAGCTGGGGAAGCAGACACCTAAAACTGAATTACAGGACAATATAGTAAGGATTATGATTTAACAGTATGTACAAAGTGCTATGAGAGCGCAGTCGAGAAAGCAAATTCTGCTTTTACCTGTTTCTGGCATGATGAAAATGGAAATGTTGTATGTACATTTTTTGTATGTGAGATGTAGAGGAAGTGAATAAAATTCACCTCTCTTGTGGTTCAGTTTTGTATGAGTAATCTCTCATTGCTGCCTTTTCCGACTTTTTCTTTTGGGTGGAGATGGGGATAGTATGCTATTTTCCACATGGATTTGCTTGGCAGATAAAATAATTTATGCTTTGCTTCAGGTCTAGCAGTAGCAACATTTCTTTGACTTATTTGGTTGAGTCATAGGAGAGAAGACAGACATTATTCCGTGATGTCACCACTCCTCCCAAACTCCCCTAGGAGACGTGGTAGGAAAACCCAGTTTCTGGGCATTGACCACTTGAAATAACCAAATGGGGACACTTCTCACTTGAATGAGCATGGTACCATGTGTCTTGGGTGAGGTCTGAGTCTCTGTGGGCAACATTTTTTAACAGCAGGCCCCCTTGGCTAAGAACAAATGCAATCATATATATATATATATATATCTCCATGTTAGAACCCCCTCTTGCCTCAGTAAGCCGGATCTTTCTCTTTATTCCTTTCAGTATCTTTATTCCTATTTTTTCCTGCTCATCTTTTCCTTTGCCCACCCAAACTTCTTGACAATAGGCTAAACCTGATAGAAAATTTCACTGACCACTGATAATTCCTAAGTAATTGTTAGCGTGTATTCAGACCCCATCTCTGTCACTTACTAATGGTGGAGACGTGGATGATTTACCTCAGCTCACTGGGCTTCAGTTTCCTCCTTTTAAGAATGTTTTTAAAATGAGGCTATTAATACCATCATCCACCTCATAAGGTTGTTATGAGGATTAAATGAGAGATAATACAAAGTCTTGGTATGTCCTCAGACCTCCTTGGGGTTAGCTTTTGTTATGACATCCCAAATCTAAGCTTTGCTCGTTGTTTCTTCTCTGTCGAGAAAGTCAGATACTCCCTTTGCCACTCCAACTGTGACTGTGGCAAGAACCTGCTGAAATAGCCTGAGGACTCATGTAAGATTTGAGTGCTTGGTTGGTATATGTTGGCCAGGACGTCACCTATTCTAGGAGGCTTCTGACTGTTTAAATCTATGTTTCTTTGATTCCTGAGGAGGGCTAATCTAATAAGTAATAGGTATACCTCTCAGCAGGCCCAGGCACTCTCTCAGTCCTCAGACTTCCCAGGAGGCAACACTGGCTGAGTGCAAAGTGAGCTCACAGTCATCTAAAAGTCCAGAAAGATAAAAACAGAACGAGAATACAAATGTCAATGCTTTATCTCACCAGTGGCATCTTAAAAAAATCTGTCAACATTTTATGCTCCTCTTCCCCATGTTCCCTTTGAATTAAGGCCTTACATGGTTCAGGTTTAAATTGCCATGTACACCGACTCATTTCTTCATCATGTAAGCCGTTAACAGGTCACTGCTCAGATGTTGGAATACCTGCTTGAGGCTAACAGCAAGGTGCCCAAATGACTCTCCGCTGTGCCCCTACACTTGTGCTCACCTGGGCTCCCCAGAGATCGTCCATACCCAGCTCCTCACCATTAGCTGTGCATCCTGCACAGAGACTTCATTAGCATCAAAAAGCTCCTCCTCCCCTCTGCTTTCCTGGAATTGACCTACCCAGGGGAATAGAAGGAAACTATGCAAGAGGCACATTGCAATTACTGGGAAGTGAAACTTTTCTTTTTTTTTTTGCAGAGAATGCAGATCAACTAGATCTGGGTGTAGGGAAATATGAAGAGACTCAGTGTGGGAAAGTGTCATCCGGGTGAACTTGAAAACTGAGGCAGACTCTTTGGCACCAAGTTCTGTTTAAAGCAAACACCATAGAGAATGACCTTGGGGATCCTGGGGAATTGAGGAAGAGCAGCATAAGTTTTATGTGATTAGGCCAGAAAGAAAGTAAATGCTTAAGGAACAGCAATTTCTAAAAACTATGGGCTCTAAAGAGATAGATCCTAAATACTATTTCTTTGAAAACCACTGCAATGCTCAGATATTTATATTTATGTCATTTAGCTATGGTACATGAAATTTTTTGAATTGAGTACAGTATGTGCGTTCCCATTTTGTTATTATCTAGGGAAAATATTGTTCCAAAAATCCATAAAAATACATTGCTTATCACTGCTGTGGACTGTCTCTACTGTGGAGAAAGGAGCGCTGGCTTAATTTAGCTCTTAGTTTTTCCTTCTCTCCACAGAGGTCGTCTCATTCAGTGTGATGAAATGAAAACATGGGAATTAAGTTGCTTCTGAAAATGATCTGTTTCTGTAGGTAGATGGTCCGCAGAGGAGTTCCGGGATCTCAAAACCAGTTATCATTTTGCCTCAGTCATTGTCATCACAGGCGTGGTTTAAGGTTGCTACCATGGATTCAGGATGCTGGCTTCAAAGGACTTTCAGTCAACTGTCATGGCTACTCAGAAGGTCATCAGAGTCTCCTGGCGGTTGGATTTCTGTGTTAGGAGACATCTTGAATCCTCAGACTTTTGCTCATCTTCTTCCTTAAGTTAGACATGCTCTTCTTCCTTGCCTGTGACATTCAGTTCTGGTGGTCCCATCATATACACCTGTGTGAAGTCCTACCTGACGATATTTACTCACACATATTGCTCTTTCCACCCATCAAAATATCATTGCTCAAAGAAAAAAAAGAGCAAAGGGGCAAAAGGCAATTAAATACATGGCTGTAATACAAGACTGGAAGGGATATAGGAGCTCGGGCAGCAAGACAGGTTGTTTCTGGGTAGAGCACCAAGACAACCACATGGAGGAGATTACAGTTGAGGTCAGCTTTGGAAAAGATCAGATTTTGACAGATGGGGTTGCTTCCTGTACAGGCACATACATCGTCATTAGCCTAGAGGGTAGTCTCTGAGGAGGCAGAATAGGAATTCTCTTCCCTTAGTGTCCTTCGTGACATCTGCTTCAGTGGCTAATATAGAGTGGGTACGTAACACGTATTTGTAGACTTGGATTCCTGCCATTTCTACCTGGTCAAGGTGATGTAGGCAAAACATTCAGCTACATGGTAGAACACAAGCATGTCATTGTCCAGTAACCCTGGAGTGTTTTCAAGAGGGAATGTTTCCTTTTAGCTGTTTGCTGTCTTCTTGGACCCAGTTACTTTGATGTCATGCTGAAGAGAAGGTAAGTGAGTAAACGGGGCTCTGAGGGGTAGAGTCTTGTTGCTTGTACAAAATCATCTTTGTGGATCGATCTGTGACCACCTCGTCCCAGAATGAAGAGAAACCATCCCAGAAACCCACTGAAGTTGGTGTATTTTTAAATCTCATTGTCTTTTTTGCCTGGTTCTCCTGTCTTTGGCACATCTGCTTTGCATCTTACAAAGAAAAGCTACACCTGGCTCACAAATAGTTAATGTATTAGTGCAGTGAACCCTGGAGAGAGGGGTGAGTCGGGGACACCAGGTCCTCTGTTCCCATCACCAGCTGAACTCCAGACCTGCTTCTGTAGTGAGGAGACCCTGCCATCCTTTTCCGAGAGCTCCTCTGCTCTCCCAACCTCAGCCTCTCCTGCCATAAGCTAGCACGAGGGACTTTATGGTGGTGGTGGCTGAGGATGTCTAAAAAATCCTCTTGCTTTGCAGATTCCCCCTCCTCCTCCAGGATTTACTAGGTGATTGCACGCACCTCAAATTAGTTCACAGCAGCCAGCCATAGGTTATTTAGCCAGAGAAGGAGCATTTCTCTGCAGAGTATCCGCCATTGACCTTGGCCTGATTTGTCATGTTTAGGCTGACAAAGATGAAGGATGAGGTACCTATTAGATTTGATGTGCCACATTCTCCCTCTGAAGCTGAGTTTGTTTTACTAGGTAATGATTCTATTCTATTCTATTAAAAACCCAAGGTTTATTTTATAAACGCCAGAACTAGCCATTATATGAGTAGTATTCCACGGGCCTGAAGCAGAACACGTAAACTGTCATTTCAAGTGCCAAGTTTTTTTCTAATTCCTTTTTTTTCAAACAGAATTTTGAAAGCGGCTTAAATCTAATTGGCTCCCCCAGGATCTCAGCTCCTGTTACATTTGTGGTGTTTCTTTTTTTTTGAGAGGCATCTAGAGAGACTGAACTGCCACTGCTAGCTGGCATGCAGTGGAGGAGGATGCAGCGACATTTTTTTTCTTCCTTAGAAATTTAAAAATCTTGGCTCAACTCTTTTCGAGCCTCGACTGTTTTGTTTCTGCCATTGTTTTCATAACGTTGGGTTCAGCTTTTCCCGTTAATGCATTTCATATGAGTGAGACTGGCCAGCGCAGCTCCCACGCCCGTGGTGGCCAGCCTGCATCTGCTGTGAAATAGAGATAATGTAAAGAACAACAGCCAACACCTAGCGCTAGTAAAGCTGGAGGGCCATGTGAGTAATACCAAGCATGGTTCCCGTAGACTGGAGCATGCATGTCCAGTCCACTAAAAGTAAACACCTGTTTAGACAAGGGAACTGCGTTACTGTCAGTGGCCTTGATTCAGATGTACCTATAGTCTAAACAAAACTGTGAGGAGACTGCCAAAATCATCCCCTTAATCACAGTGATCGCATACCTTTTTAATCCCACAAAGTGAAGCAAATGAGAGAGAAGATGCTACCCTGACATTACGGAAGGGCAAACAGGGAGCGTGTAAGCAAAGTAGGAGCGTTTTCTGGTTTCAGAATGTTTGTTTTAGCCACATATAGGTTTTATACTAACAATCTGAGCTATAACAATAACAACAACAACAACAAAAATACTTAAGTGTCTACTTTTAAATATATTATTAAAGGCATGTAGGAGCTCTTACAGGGAGCTAAGTTTTGGTTAAAATGGCTTTGTTCTAACGAACCAGTATGAAGCTTTAGATACAAACCCATGATTCAAGAGAAGACTTGATAGTGAGCTTGCATATTAATTTGTTGATATGAAATGACCTGAGCAATTATGGTCTCATACAATTAGTAAGCAGGGACTCTGGTTTCAGAGGCTTCAGCTTCCTTTGTGGAATTGAAGGCTGTAAAGGAAGATGACCGTTAAGGACCTGTATTAGTCTGCCTAAGGGTTGCCGATGCAAAGTACCAGAAGTCTGTTGACTTTTATAAAGGGTATTTATTTGGGGTAAAAGCTTACAGTTACAAGACCCTAAAGAATCCAGCCTAAGGTGGCTTTCTCACTAAAGTCAGTTGCCACGTGTTGAAGCAAGAAGGTTGCTGATCTCTGGGAGGGTTCAGCCTTCCCCTCTGGGCTTTCTCTCTCTCAGCAGCAGGCTGGCATAGGGCTTGTCTCTCAGGACTTCCCCTCTCTCCTGGCATAGGGCTTGATTCTACCCGGGCCTTCTCAGCTGTTCTGTTCTCTTCCCAAGGTCATTTGCAAACAATCAGGCAAGTGGCTCATCTCTCCCAGGGGCTTTAGCTGTTTGAGCCTTCTCCTTTCTGTCACATGGCAGGATCAAAATGACAAAGTTCTCTCCTCCGTGTGTCTTCTTGAGTGAGTTTCCATTTTATACCAGCAAGGGGGTGGGGATGCAACCTGAGTCATGCCCTACTGACGTGGTTGAATCAAAGAAAGCCCTCAAAGCAATCCCGCAGGTAATCTAATCACAGAGCCTTCAACCGAATCCAATGTAATCAAAGGCCATCACACCCAGAGGAATAGATCAGTTTACAAACATAATCCTTCTCTTTTGGAAATTCACAAAAATAATCTCAAACTGTCACAGGACCTTAGATCCGGTTTGGGCAAAGCACACTGAGGATATTCAGAAGGCAGATATGAAAGCTTGCTGAATACCGTAGCTAGTCTGAATTTACTGATAGGTGTGAATTAGTGCATGGAACTGTGGCAAGAAGCGTGTTCCTCCTTAAGAATGAAAAATGATTTGAAGTGTCTATATTGGGAGAGCCTTAGTTGTAATATTTGCTATATTCTTCTCTGAAACACAGGCCAGAAGAATGACACGTATGGGTACAGACTTTGCATTGATTAAATGGCTCTTGACTAGGTTTATATATTATGGTCCAAATTGGAATATCTGTAATTGCAATTTGGTTGTCCTGTTATTGGTTAGGCAGGACCTACCCAAGCATAGAACAATCTAATTTCAGGCTTATCAGGCAATGGAGTTAACACTAAAACGTGTTTATTGAATGAAAAATAATAAGGTTCTGGTTAATTCATTTAAAACTGTTTCTTGAGATTTTCTGCCCAAGGGAAAGATTTATATATCTGCCGAATGGGATAAGGGCCAGCCAGACTCCATTTGGTTAGATCTACTCATTTTGTTTTCTTAAGGGAGACAGCATAGACCTGGGGCTCAGGGAATCCCGTTTTCATTTTATTTGGGCCATCCTAGAACTGTTCAACCTAGGGCAAATGACTGTCTCATGAACCCTCAGTTTTTCTCATGTATAAAATAAGTAAATTGGATTAGGTAACTTTTAAGGTCCTTTCTATATCTAGCATTCTATAAAACAAAAGTCTAAACAGTAGCAAGAAAAACAGAAGTGGTCAGGGAAAGACAAGTGTGATGGCGCTATGCTTGAGGAATGATTTTTCTGGGGAGAGAAGGAAAAGAATCAGGGCAAGGCTGTCAGAAGCGCTCTCTTCTTTCTCTGTCTTCAGTTCATCGTGTGACTTTCCGATGGAGTCAGATAACTCAGAAGTGCCCCTCCGGTATTCTTCTCTTTCTTTTCCCCGTTCTCTCCTTTCTCTCATGTTTCTTTGTTTCTTTACAGCTTTCCCCACACCCCCATTCTTCACCATCTTTCTCTTTCTCTTGGGAATAGAATTGGTTAGGATTTGTCAGGAAAGATGCGAGAGTAAACTTGTTGGAAAAGTAATTTTCAGGTTTATTTTTGTCCTTTCATTTCCTAGAATCTCTTAGAGCTCTAGTTTTACTAAATAAAAAATGGATTCTTTAAATTTGTGGATTGTATGCTCATAACGATGATGATAATAATCATGACGAGGACACTCAGGTTGAGTATTCACTATGTGCCAGGAACTGTTCTTAATGCTTGATAAGTAGTAACTTATTTAATCCTCATAGCAACACTGTGAGGTAGGGGCTGCTAGCATCACATCAGGTGATTAATAACCTGCACCACAAAGGTTAAGTAACTAGCCCACGTTTATAGTCGGGAAATCAATCCTAGGCTGTCATTTTCCAATGTCCTTGCTCTTGTGCACCTCCTCTGAGGCAGAGATGATGCATTTTATTCAATTTTGCATCCCCTTTAGAATTTGGCACAGTGCTTGGGGAAAGTATGTGTTGAATTCTTGGAGAATTGAGTAAAAGGAACACCACCGACCTGGGATAAAAGCTATCCTGGCTTCCCTTGCCTCTGGTCTCCAGGGGAGAATTTGTGTTCACATCTCTCTCCCACACGTGCTTGTTGACATTTGACTTATGGTTTGAAAGCATCTACTTTCCTTTCTGTATGAAACTCATGAACTCTTTTAATTTAGAAATTTCAATTTTAATGGAGAAATTTAAACTCTAGTTTAAGGTTAGTCGCATTGAATTTCTATGCTAAGAGCGAAAGTGTAGTAGTATTTAAACAAATGCAGCGGATCAATTAATATATGGACTCAGTGGTGTTTGAAGAAATAGGTAGAAACAGTAGACCAATGAAGGCATTTGATTTAGGTTTTAGAAAAAAAATTTCCTTTAAGATTTTATTTGTCTGAACTTTGTGGACCAATGGTAGTGTGATATACTTGGAGTCGCAGCTATGTACGAAACAAGAGGGATTGAGCAGTTGGAACGACCTGGGCTCCCCAGAACCTCTTACCAACAATGAGAATCATCAGGTGATGGATGAGAAATTTCTGAGAGTTACTCCTGGTAAACTCTTTGAAGATGACAGGGACTTGGACTTAAGTCCAAGTGTCTTCTGCTTTCCGGGGTATGAAGCGCTGGATGATAAGAAGAAACAAGGCATGATCAAAGCACAGCAATCTGGAAACATTTAGCATAAACAAATCTCCTGACTTACGAAGCCTCCAAGGAATTACTACTTTTCATTCCAGTGCTAAGTTTGAGTTCATGTTATAACCCTTGAGTCAAAGAATGGTTAGCATACTTTCAACCTGCTCTTTTAGTGATGTGCTTAAGTGTGTAATACATTTTATTTTATTTTATTTTATTATTATTTTTTATTTATTATACATCCCCCCCCCTTTTGCTTGTTCTGCTGTGTTCATTTTTCTCTGTGTTCCTCTGTGTCTGCTTGCCTCCCCCTGCTGAGTCGACCTGCTGAGTCAGCTCACTGGCGCGGCGGCTCACCTGCTCATGGGGGCTCGCCCTTGCTCGCGGGGGCTTGTCTTTACCCATGGCGGCGTGCCCCGCCCACGTTCGCTTGCTTTCTCGAGGCGTCTGCCCGTTCAAGGAGGCCCGGGGACCGAACCCCGGGCCTCCCATGTGGTAAACTGGCGCCCTACCAACTGGGCTATACACCCGGCCCCTGTAATACATTTCAGAAAGATTTTAAACATGAAGACAGTGGGTGCACAAAAGAGTGAGCTTCAGTTATCTGAGAGATTTATTTAAAAATCACAATTTATTGAACACCTGCTATGCATAACAGCTTACTTGTAGACCATGAATAGATAAGTTTAACTTTCATGGGTGGGAAATTGACTTTCATTGCAAATAAACTTGATGTTTAACAATTAACTTTCCAACAGGGTTTTGTTTACAGAAGCACAGTTAGTAAGTGTATTAGCCAAAGAGGTGCTGATGCAAAGTACCAGAAATCTGTTGGCTTTTATAAAAGGTATTTATCTGGGTGGAGGCTTACAGTTACAAGGCACTAAAGAGTCCAACTCAAAGTTACTTCTCACCAAACTCTCTTGCCATGTGTTGAAGCAAGATGGTGGGCCATATCTGCGTGGGTTCAGCCTTCCTCTTCCCCTTAAGGCTTTGTGGGCCCAGCTTCTTCCAATCTCAGCTGTAGGCTGAAGGGCTCGTTTGTTTCTGGGCTCAGCTGCTCTGGTCTCTTCACAAGGTCAGCTGTAGACTCTCAGGCTCATCTCTCTTCCCTGGACCGCAGGAACCTTTTCCATGTTGTGGGGCTCCCTCTTTTCCTCTTTATCTTATTCTGTGTTCTTCTTGAGTGACTGTCCATTTATATAGCCCACAAAGGGGGTGGGGACTCAAATTGAGTCACCCCAATGATGTGGTGGAATCAAAGCCCTAATCTTGATTTAGTAAAGTAAAAGTGAACCTTCTGAATTTAATACAATCAAAGGGGTATCGTGCACAGAGGAACAGACCAGTTTACAAACATAATATCACTTGTTAGAATTCACAAATTATATCAAACTGTCACAGTAAGGTTGGTATTTTGTAAGGGGTCATCCTAAATGTGGGACTGAGAAAGACAGAGGGATGTAAATAAACTGCCTCAATTTCTGCAGCCTTGGCAGTGTGCCAGGACTCTTACTTCATTTGATCCGCACACCAAGCCTGCACGGTACTCAGTGTTATCTTCATTTTGCTGATGAGGAAACTTAGACTCAAAGAGATGAGGTAAGTTGCCCAAAATGACATAGCTGGCAGATAGCAGGATTTGAACCTGTGTCTGTGTGATTCCAAAGCCCAGGCTTGGTCCACTGCACTTGATACAAGTGGCATTTAACTACTGAATGGCATAGAATGTAACTTCACAAACACATGCATTCCTTCATTTATACATCCATCAATCCATCCATCCAACAAATACTTGAGAGCTAACTTTATGCCAGATTTTATAATGATATGCAGGTCAGAATCAATAATATAATAAATTATAAAGAACCATATGAGATAATTGTTTTAAAATGTTACCTTACAGAGTCAGTACCATTACTTTAAGATGATACTTTTATATTTGGGGGATGTTTTTTTTTGAAAAATGTAAAACACTGATTAGCCATTGTGATGGCTAGGCTAATGTGTCAACTCGGCCAGGTAATTGTGCCCAGCTGTTGGGTCCAGCAAGCCTGGGGCTAATTGCATCTGCATCAATCAGCAAGATTGGATGAAGAATGGATGACGCTGTTATCCATTCAGTTGACTGCTTATAAAAGGGAACTGATTTCAACATTCGGAGAGAATTTCCCAGCTCGT
>PVKH010015560.1:0-16047 GCA_004027955.1 Chaetophractus vellerosus
AAGCAGTTTGCTTTCTTCTAGCAAGGCCAGCAGTATACCTTTACTGTTTTGCCTCAGGGGTATATCAACTACCCAGCACTACGACATTATATTGATAATACCATGTTGATAGGACCCGGTGAGTATGAAGTAGCAAAGATTACTGGTCCATTATATTGATGATGTCATGTTGATAGAACCTAGTGAGCAAGAAGTAGCAAAGATTCTAGATTTATTGGTAATACATTTGTGTAAGAGAAGATGGGAGGTAAATCCAACAAAAATACAGGGGGGTTCTACCTCGGTGAAATTTCTAGGTGTCCAGTGATGTGGAGCATGTCAAGATATGACTTCTAAAGTGAAGGATAAGCTGTTATATCTGACCCCTCCTACGACCCAAAAGGAGGCACAACCGTTAGTTGGTCTCTTAGGGTTTTGGAGACAGCACATTCCTCATTTGCTTGTGTTACGCTCCCATTTACTGAGGGGACAGAAAAGCTGCTAGTTTTGAAAGGGGACCAGAACAAGAGGAGGCTCTGTGACAGGTCCAGACTGCTATGCAAGCTGTACTACCACTTGGGCCATATGATCCAGCAGATCCAATGGTGTTGGAAGTTTCAGTGGCAAGTAGACGTGCTGTTTGGAGACTTTGGCAGGCCCCTATTGGAGAATTACAATGCAGACCCTTATAATTTTGGAGCAAAGCCCTGCCATCCTCTGCAGATAACTACTCTACTTTTGAGAAACAGCTTTTGGCCGACTACTGGGCCTTAGTAGAGAATAAATGCTTAACTGTGGGCCATTAAGTTACCATGAGATCTGAGTTGCCTGTCATGAGCTGGGTATAGTCTGACCCACCAAACTATAAAGTTGAGCATGTACAGCATCACTCTATAATAATGTGGAAGTGATATTTATGAGATAGGGCTTCAGCAGATCCTGAAAGCACAAGTAAGTTACATGAGCAAGCAGCCCAAATTGCCATGGTTACCACCCCTGCCATGTTACCTTCTCTTTCCCAACCCACATTATTGGCCTCTTGTGAAGACCCTTAAAATCATCTGACTGGGGAATAGAAATTCTGGACTGGTTTACAGATGGTTCTGTATGATATGTAGGCATCACCTGAAAGTGGACAACTGCAGCACTGCAGAACTTTTCTGGGACGTCCTTGAATGACAGTGGTGAGGGCAAATCCTCCCAGTGGGCAGAATTTCAAACAATGCACCTCGTTGTTCATTTTGTTTGGTAGAAGCAATGGCCAGAGGTACGTTTGTACACTGATTCATGGTTTGTTGACAATGGTTTGGCTGGATGGTCAGGGACTTGGAAGAAACATGACTAAAAATTGGTGAAAAGAGGTCTGGGGAAAAGGTGTAAGGATACAACTTTCTGAGTGGGCAAAAAAACATGAAAATATTTGTGTCCCACATGAATGCTCACCAGAAGGTGACTTCAGCAGAGGAAGATTTTAATAAGCAAGTAGATAAAATGAACCACTCTGTGGCTAATGCTCACCATCTTTCCCCAGCCACTCCTGTCATTGCCCAATGGGCTCATGAACAAAGTGGCCATAGTTAAGGATGTAGGTTATGCATGGGTTCAGCAACACGGACTTTCCCTCACCAAGGGTGACTTGGCTACAGCCACTGCTAAGTGCCCAATATGCCAGCAACAGAGATCCACACACAGCCCCCAAAATGGCAGCATTCACTGAGGTGATCAGCCTGCTACCTGGTGGCAGGCTGATTACATTAGACCACTTTCACCATGGAAGGGGCAGCAATTTGTTTTAACTAGAATAGACACATAGACCAAATATGGGTTTGCATTTCCTGAATGCAATCCTTCTTCCAAAACTACCATTAATGGACTTACTGAATGTCTTATCTACTACCATGGCATTCCACACATGGCTTCTGATCAAGGAACCCATTTCACAGCAAATGATGTGTGGAAATGGGCACATGCCCATGGAATTCACTGATTTTACCACATTTCCCATCATGCTGAAGCAGTTGGATTGATAGAACAGTTGAATGGCCTTTTGAAGACTCAATTATAGCACCAAGTAGGTGGCAATACCTTGCAGGACTGGGGCAATGTTTTCCAGGAGGCTGTGTATGCTCTAAATCAGCCAACATTCATGGGTTTAGGAATGAAGGGGTGGAAATGGAGTGGCACCACGCACTATTCTCCCTAGTGATGCACTATGAAAATTTTTGCTTTCTGTCCATGCAACCTTAATCTTTGCTCATCTACACATCTTAGTTCCAAAAGGAGGTGTGCTGCCACCAAGGAACACAACAATGATTCCGCTGAAATGGAAGTTAAGACTGCCGCCTGGCTACTTTGACACCTAGCCTCTTGCTTCTGAATCAACAGGCAAAGAAGGGAGTTACTGTGCTGGCTAGGGTGATTGATTCTTACTATCCAGGGGAAATAGGAATGTATCTACATAAGGGAAATAAAGAAGAGTTTGCCTGGAATACAGGAGATCCTCTAGGGCATCTCTTAATACTGCCATGCCCTATGATTAAAGTCAATGGAAAATTGCAACAAGCCAATCCAAGCAGGCCTAACAGTGGCCCAGAATCTTCAGGAATGAAAGTTCGGGTCACCCCACCAGGCAAAGAACCACGGCCAGCTGAAGTGCTTGCTGAGGGTAAAGGGAACATGGAATGGGTAATGGAATAATGTACTGATAAATATGAACTTTGACCACATGACAGTAACAGAAAAAAGGACTGTATAGTCATGAATCTTTCTTCCTTGTTTTGTTATGTGTATGACTGTATATGTACATAAAGCGAATATCTTTTTTCCTCCCTAACCTTTTCCCTTATCATATGACAAGTTGTATTAGTTTCATGTCATAATATTTATGGATGTCAAGTTTCAGAGTGAATATTACCCAAGGACTTGCACCCTATTCTCTAGGGAATTACTATGTTTCCTGTTGTACACAACAGAGTTGAGCATTGTTAGGCAGAAACATATATATATATATATATATATGTTTGTCTGTTTTTGTTTTTTTTTTGTAGAGACTAAGTATGGTTGAAAGTAATGTGTATGGTTGCCAATTTGAGAAGGGGTGGACTGTGATGATTAGGCTAATGTGTCAACTCTGCCAGTAATTGTACCCAGTTGTTTGGTCATGCAAGCACTGGGCTAATTGTAGTACAAGGACATTTATGGACCTCAGTCATCAGTGAGTTTACTGCATAGACAGCTAATTACATCTATGTCAACCAGAGAGATTGCCATGAGCAATGAGTGACATTTTATCCAATCAGTTGAATGCCTCAAAAGGGGAAGTGATTTCAGCATTCATAGAGAATTTCCCAGCTCCTCTTTGGACAGCCAATGTCTCCCAGAAACTAATCAAGACCTTATTGGACTTTCATCAGAGCCTCTGGGTTGCAGCCTGCCTGAAGAATCTGGACTTGTGCTTGCCCACATTCACATGAGAGAATTTTATAAAATCTTATACTATTTACAGATATCTCCTGGTTGATTCCGTTTCCCTAGAGAACCCTGACTAATACAACTTCAATATGTGTTCATCAATAGTAACAAATGTACCACACTAATGAAAGATATTGATAATATGGGAAAGTGTGGGAGGGAGAGGGGCAGGACATAGGCAAATCCCTTATCTTTTTATGTAACATTTAGGTAAACTAAAGCTTCCTTAAAAATAAATAAATAAATAATTATAAAAGGAAGTAAGGTGTCATGCAGGTTCCCTTAAGAAAGGCTACCCAAATAGGGACAAGATTTGGGAAGGATTTTTCACATTTAGTGCTAAAAACAATATTGTACTAAAACAATAAATAGTTGGGATATCAATTTTCCTAGCTTGTTTAATGAAACTCCATTGGCCTAAATTCCTTCTGGGCTTTGATTAACTAAATTAGATTATATGTATGAAAGTGAAGTTTCAATGCACTTTTTAATTTTTATCTAACATGTACCGTAAATACCCATAAGTGGTGAATTATCTGAAATTTACCAATTCATTTGCCCAAATAGAGATCTAAGGCAATTTAGGAGAAGTCATTTGCCTAACAGATTTCCTCAGAGATAGTTTTGGTTGGTGACACAAGCATGTGAAAGTGAAGTCTACCATGAAACAAGAAAGAAAAAGGAAAGGAGTGTTCTGCTATCCAAGAAAACAAAATTAATTTCAGTATACAGTTTAATTTAGATTAACTTCATAACCATCCATAATGCCATTATTCCTCATCTTTCCTTCAACTCCTTCAAATGATTTCATTTCTCTTTGCATAAACTTTGTATTACATTTAATTCTGCAATCTCAGTAGAATCAATATAACTTTTCATTATGCACCTCTCACTGCTCCCCCCAAATTCTCCACAGAGATCATGTCATAATCATAACAAAAACTAATCAGCCTCCACTTGTGAGAAAGAAAGTATGTCAGGGAAAGTAAATAGAAGCATTAAATCAGGAGACAATTGAGAAGGAAAACAGAGTGCTGAGGTTACTAAACAGTCAAGAAAGAGGTTGGATCAGAGGAACTCACCGAATTAACTTTAGCTGCTTCTATGATCACATCCTTAGCTGTTTTGGTGCTTGAAATATATTCTGCCTGCTAATTAGAATGGGAAGAGTAAAATTTTCATCCTATTTCTCAACTGAGACTTAAAGTAAAATTAATTATTTTGTGTTTCCATTTTGCCCTCAGTAATAAATGAAGGCAAAGAGAAGAGAGGCGGCTTTTGTTTGTCTACTACTATTACTTTTTTTTTTCCTTTTCAGAACCATATTTTAAAAAGTTTCTTTTATTAAAATAATTATGGGAATTATAATAGCTGTTATATTCATAGGAATTTTGGAATTATAATAAATCTTATTAGAGCAATTTAAGGCCTTCATTTTAAAAACAAAGCAAGAGAAGGTGTATTAATTATCATTATTAATAATTATAATTAAAGGCTTATTATTCAAGGCTTATTGTCATTTTACTTAATTCATGCTAATTTATTGGCTTTTAAAATTGCCTGCCTTTTTATTTCATTATTAGGAGAAAAAAGGATAAATTGTAATTAATTTAATTGTCAACTTTTCTCCTAAAGGGCCTATTTCTCATCAAATGAAAAACAGTTGTTTTTATATTACCCTAGAATATATTGTTCTTCATACCTTTCTTTTATTTTCCTCCTAAATTCCAATAGCAAAGTCCATTTATAAATTAGCATGCCAGGAAAAGTTTACAAAATAACTCTTGAAAGACAAAAGTCAAGTGACCAAATACATATTCAATATGTTTTAGTCATTGCATTATAAGGGTTTCCCAGAGAAAGAAAACCAACAGATTCTCTTACACGCACATTTTCATATATATGTATATATACACACACACATATATACACACCTACACACACATATCTGTATACATATATATGTATGTGAATATATATGCATGTATAAAGATATTTATTTTAAGTAATAGGCTCAAGCAATTCAGGGGCCAGCTGGAAATTCTTGTTAAGAGTTGAGGTTGAAGTCTTGAGCTAGAAATATTTCTAATCCTTCAAACCCTCTTTTCTTGTCCTAAAAACTTCCAAGTGATTGGCTGAAGCTCACATTCTGGTGGGTAATCTTTACTTAAAGTCAACTGATTATAGATGCCAATCCCACCTTCAAAATACCTTTGCTCCACTAACTCAATTAGTGTTTGAACAAACAAATGGGCATCATAGTCTGTTCCAGTTGACACATAAAACTATCTCAGTCATTTATTATGGATTTTTAAGAGCCTCAAACAGTATTGTTCATTGGAGGTTCATTCATTAAGCGTTATTGACTTTATGGCATCAAAAAATGAGGCAAAGAGTTTTTTTATGACATCACTATCCTGTTAGTTGTTCAGAAAGGATAATTATGTCCCAAGCTTATAGGTTCTATTTCTAAACCATTTGCTAAGGGAAGCATAATAGTGGATGGCTTAGTGTACCCTATTATCTCCACCAGAGGGGAGTGGCAGTACAAAATTATAGGGCATTTTGATCTAATACCAAACAGATTGGATTGGAATTAATTATTGCTATTTAACCAAATGAACACTTCATGCCATGCATCCATTTTCCTCATATATAACATGGAAGTAGCATAACCAGTGTAACTGAATCAAAAGGCAGGTGTAAGAATATAATCATTTAATTCACATCACTTGCAATATACAATTCCTAATTAAAGCGTTCTTATTATTTAAATATAGATCTCAAAAATTAATTTTCTTTTAAAGAGAAAACTGAAATTAGATTAGATTACCCATCTCACTAGGCAATTTGAAGATCTATATACTTCTAACTCTTTTAATATTCTATCATGTTCTGTATATTCCCCCAGTGTCTTTTTTTAATTATTATTTTATCTTCAAAGAAGCTTTAGGTTACAGGAAAGTCACATGGAGAATATAGGGGATTGCCATATACCTAATGCCCTCCCCTTTTCCCCCTCTCCCCTAATAATAACACTTTGCATGCAGACAGTACATTTGTTACTGTACAAATTGATATACAAATATTGAAGCATTGCTACTAACCACAATCAGTTTACATTTTGGACTGTACACTTTTATAGGTTTTGACAAAATTTAAAATGGCCTGTATCTGTTATTTCAAGATCATGCAGAACAATTTTAATGCCCTGAAAATGCCCTATGTTCCATCTATTCTATTCTTCCTTCCCCCTCCCCTTGGAACCTATGATAACCACTAAGTTTCAATTTTTGAAGAATAAGAGTCATAGTTACTTGCAATAATATTGAGGGCTTGACATATTCATCTGTTTTCTTTTATTAGGCACTGCCTATGTTCTCAAGGGATTCTCATCCCTCTAATTGAGAATATAGCAGGAATCCCCAGGATGGGAGTTTAATATTTATTATTGTGTGTGTTTCCACCCACTGATATAACACACTATGACAAGATGAACATTTACATATTCCACAGAAGCCTGGCCCAGGTGCACTCTATCCCACAGACCCTCGCACATACCTGACACACTTCATCAGTAACCCTCCCCTGCCAGGTTTGTCAAAAGAACATTCCCAACATTGTAGTTCTAACCACAGATCTGCAAATCCCCAGTATTCACCTGCTCCTTCCCCCAACCCTACCTCCAGTTCCATGGATAGCACAACCCAACCCCCCCACCCTACTCAAGATTACACCAAAAAAGATATATAGACCAATCAAATTTATGAATACTGATATATACATTTTAAAAGATATATTAGGTAATAGAATACAATAGCACAAGAAAATGATCAAGGGGAGTTTATTCCAGAAATAAAATGGTGATTCATTATTAAGACATTCGTTAAAACAAACTATCATATTAATAGAGCTTTGGAAAGCATCATATGATTATATCCATAGATGTGCCTTAAATGTCATACAAAATTCAACATGAACATTAATTTACATAAAAATATTCATCAAAATATCAATTGCTAGATATATCACAGGCATAATTACACATGCAGAAACACACACAGAAACAGACACTAGCGCTGGAAGCTTATTCAGTGAAAAATATGAGAAGCTACTCTGCTAAAATCAACAAGGAAGAGAGGGTAACCATCTCCAGTAATATTTTACAATTTTTAGGAATATGAACCAATACAAAATGATTAAAATTATAAGTGGAAATAAAGGGTGAAATTATCTCTACCTGCAGATGATATACATTTGGAAAGCTCAAAAGCATCAATGAAAGCAATATAACAGGGCCCGGCTAGATAGCTCAGTGGATAAAGAGCGCGCTGGGATACCACATGGGAGGCCCCGGGTTCCGTTCCCGGGGACCTCTCCTAGCGGGCAGACCGCCTTGAGAAGGGCAAGCCGCCATGGGCGGGCCAGAGCCGCCGTGGGCAGGTCAAAAAGCTGCCACGGACAGGGCAAAAGCCGCCACGGGCAGGGCAGGTCGCCTGCGAATGCAGCGCAGTCAGCCACCCGTGAACTGAAGCAAGAGCCGGCCTTGAATAGAAGCAGAAGCCGCCCACAAGCAGGGAAAGCCGCGCCTGCGCAGTGACCAAGTCTCGGCGCGTCGCCGCAACGGGGGGGAAGGGGAGATATGTAATAAAATAAATAAATCTTAAAAAAAAAAAACAATATAACAAACAAACTAATAATTTAGTAAAATCGCAGGTAGTGTAATCCTGGAGTTGTCTTATACAGAAAGCAGATTGCTAGAAATCCAGGAATTTTGTGAGCAGGTTGATTAATCATTGGAATTTTGAAATTGGCCTTGTTGAGAGTATTTATTCCACAGGAATTGGCCGAGGCTATAATTCAGCATATCATTGGGAGCAGGTTAATAAAATCAATGGATAAAAATCAATAGCATTTACAAGTACAAACACCTGGAAAGAACATAGAATAGAATAGATTATCACTTTTATAATAGCAAATGACTAAACAAATAAAATACAGAGGTATAAACTTAATAAGCAATTATCTGAATCTATGTGAATAAAACTTTAAAAACATCCTAAAAAACATACTCTGTTCTTGGAAAGTGAGTATTTATGTCATAAAACTAAATTAACCTATAAAATTAGTGGATTTACCATTCTATAACTTTTATTGAAAATATACAATTTCATTACAATGTGAATTTGCAAGAATGAACAAGCAAATGTAGTCACAAAAATTCTTTAAAAAAGAGAAACTGAGGTTTAGCCACATTAAATAGTAAAGCATGTATAGTTATTGGCTCTATAATTAAAACTACATAGTATTAATATATGAATAAATGAACAGAATAGGAGAAAATAGTTCCAATTTCATATGAAAGTTTTGTATAAGATAAAGGCGTTATCTTAATTCAGTGAGGAAGTCCTTTAATAAATGCTGTTGGGAAAACTAGAAAACCACTTGGACAAGTGATAACTATTTATTATCAGTAGTATTATCATTATCATTTAATACCAAGACAAAAGTAATTCCTGTCAGCATAGAGAGGATGTAAATAGAAGATAGGGGCCAACTTGCCTAGCTATTCTGATTTTAGTACACTAATTAATTACTTTGGGACCCACTTCCTTTTCTAGATTTTTACTTTTGTCATGTTAAGCTTATACTTTCTCTTGGATTCCCTCAAAAAGAATTATTCTTTCTTCTGAAAATTTTGGCAGTGGATTTCTGGTTCTTTTAGCAGCTAATTATTTTCTGGGTTGTTCTCAAACTCTCTTGTCCTTTACTTTATTATAATTTCTTTATTTTTTGAAAGCTATTTTTAATATATTCTGATTCTAATATTTTCTTTCAAGTAAATGAGAGTTCTGGAGGAAGGGGAAGAGGTGCTTTTGCTCTGTACATATCCAAGATAGAATACTCATCTTCTTAAGTCTCTAGTTAATAGAAATGTTGGGGATTGAATCATTTCATCTGTAAAGGCAAGTCCAAGTTTTAATCCACTTTCCTATGGGTGTGAGCCCATTTGTAAATAGGACTTTTGAAGTTATTATTTTATTTAAGATGTTGACTCCATTTGTGAGTAGGAATTTCAAAGATTCTATTTAGATGAGGCTAAACTGAATCACATGGGCCCTCATCCACACTCCTGGAAACCTTATAAAGAAAGGAAATTCAGAAGCAGTCGGTAGAAGCCAAAAGTCATTAGAAGACAGAAGTCAGAAGTCAGAGAATGAAGCAGGTCATCATGGAATAGAGGCAGAGATCCAAGCCAAGGAACCACAAATATTGTGAGGTAGGGACCAGAATGCTATAGAATCTAGGAGAAAGGATGGTTTGTCAAGTCTTTGATTTTGGACTTTTAGCCTCCAAAACTGTGAGACAATAAATTATTGTTAGGTCAACAAAATTCCACCAGTGTGTGGTATTTGTAATAGCATCCCAGGCAAACTCAGAAAGGACATTTTGTGTAAATTTATAAATATTTTTATGAACTTACTAACATTTTCTTTGTAGCTTAACAATCATACAATCTTTGCCTAAGAAATTTTCTGAGTGTTATACAAAGGGTACAAAGTACAGCTACATCTCATCTTATACAAATGATTCTTAGCTCATTAATTATATCCAATGTAATTCTGGTATTAAAACCAGGGAAATGTAAATAGATTAAGAGGGTGGTTAAAATATTTTCTTTTTTAGCAATGTTTCTCTCAGAGATCTCCAGACAGAGGACTCTATTAGGAAAATTCAAGAAGGTAAAGCAATAATGATAATTTTTAAAGTGTTTATTCCAATAGATGCAGATAGTAAATTTGAAAAATTTCAAGACATCCTTGATAAAGTTTCTTTGTATATTGGGAGTAGAGAAAGATTTCTCTAATCTATACAGGTAAAGTATCTATCAAATAATGACAGTAAATATCATACTTCATGTTAAATCTGACATTCCTTTTCTATGTCAGAATAAATAATAGCATACCTTCATGGCAACTCCATGATACTGGAGTTTCTAGTTTATGCACTAAGATAAGAAAAAGACAAAGAAGGGGAAAAAAAACATTATTTTCTATATATATGTATAATAAATATATCAAATACAAAATAATTAATAGACAAATTCATATAGCTCATAAGACCATACAGCCAGTTTGTTTGGTGTAAGATTAATATATAAAATGAACAAATAAGATCTTATAAATTTTAATATGTAACTAATTTTCAACTAATAAAACAAGGTTAAAAAATATAGATATGAAAAAACTTAACAACGATGTTCTAAACAACACTTGGGTCAAAGAAGAAATCTGAGAAGAAATCTCAAGACTGAAGATTATATAATCTATAACTGCGTCTGTATCAATAACAATTTCTACATCTATACCTCTTCATTTGGAAGTCTTTGTTAAGGAGCACCGAGGTAGAAAGTGAAGAAAGAACAGAGAAGAGGGCTAACAGTGTAGAAATTAATTAAGAACTGCAACACTTAACTCTAGCACTTAAAAGAGACAGAGGAAACATGTTGCAATATGGAAAAACCTTGAAAACATGGTGCTCAGTAAACACAGCAAGGCGCATAAGGGCAAATATTATATGATATCACTTGTAAGGGATGACTAGAAATAGCAAATTCACAGTGAAAGAAGCAGATTGGTGGTTACCAGGGGAGGGGCGGGATTAAGGAGGGGGGATGATAATGAGGAAGATAAGAAGGCAACAAAGAAAAGTGTGGATGATAAACATAAAGTTAAACAGAAAAGACATTTTACAAAAGTATGTGTAGATCATGATTGCCACAGAAGAGTTATAGATAGGAATGAGAAGTTTATGGAATATTCTTCCTCTATTATAAACCTTTTTGTAATTGAAAAAAAAACAAAAATGTAAAAATGAGACTTAAAAGAGCAAGTAGTGACATAGAAAGAAAACTAAAAGCAAGTTCATTTATATGTAGAAAATATTTCAAGAAGGAAATACTTCAAGAATAATGTGATCAGTTTCGATACACTTTGCTGTGAAGTTGAGTGAATCAAAGGCAGAGAATTGGTTACTAGATTTTGCAAGGTGTTCGCCATTGTTAACCTTGAGAGGGTCACTTCTTCATGATGGTGCATTGGCTACTTCTGTGAATTATTTATAGGGCAGTATTTTATTTTCAATATATGGCTACTTTGGAAGCTAGAGGCTGGGCCCAGTATATTCTCACTGTGCAGCAGATATAGAAAGAGTATATTGTCAGGAAGCTCTTGCCCATATCCCTCTTCCTCTAACACATATAACGTTCTTATTCCAACATTACATTGTTTGAACTAAATACACCCATGTTTCCTCAAATCCTACTATCAATAGCAGGACAACCATTATTCTATGTACCACTAAGAATGAAAGAAAAACAAAACACTACCAACAAAATTTTGGCAGCACCATCACACCATCAATTGTAAGATATGTTCTGATTTCAGAGATGCTAAAATGTGGGGGAAAGTTGTGTCTTTGAATTAATGAAATACTGTAAATCTTCACTTGAAGAAGTTGAGATTTACTTTTGCATTAAGCAATTTCACAAAGAAACAAATCAGGGGACAGGGAAAAGTTTTGGTCCAGGGATTAACCCCTTAGCAGCAAAGCAGTATGTAGAAGTGTGGCCCCTGATTTTGTATAGACATTGTGGGGCAAGATGCTGCACAGTGCATCATGAGAATACAGGCTCAGGCAAAACAAAAACGTTCATCAAATAACCACTTCATTACTTACACCGCATAAAGGGTCCAAAAGAGCAGGGGAAGAGATCCCATCATGGCTGATCTTCCAGGGAGGCCAAACTGCTCAGGTTGAGGTACATGGATGGCAGCTCCACAAGCCCCACTTCTTGTGGGAAAGGAAAGACAAACCCGTGTTGCCAGACAGCAGGGTATTTATAAAACCCTGAAGGTGGGGGCCCTGTCACTGACAGATCCTGCTCTCATATGCAGCTGGGCTGCTGGTTCATGGTTTCTGTTTTTAAGGTACTGCCAGGTCTTCTCAATAGATCTAACATCTCTACCGAGCTTCAGATGGAAATATACTGAATCAGCTGCACACCATAGAAAAGGATATGGGAGTAGGCTAGGGATGGGAGATGGCTGCCAGGTATGTCCAGGACTTCCCCAGCAGACATCCTTAAAGAAGAATGGAAAAAAGAGACTATTCTCTATTCCGGAGAATGGATATTTGAATCTTGCACTGTGTTTACCTTGATTGTTTTAAGTGACTTATTTATGGTTAGCATGCATTATATATTTTTTAAAGTAATTGATATTTGTATTATTTAGATTAATTCAAACATTTTATGAATTCTATTTATAAAAGATGGGCTTATTTAGAAGCTTTGCTTTCCAGGTCCCTGGAAAAGTAATGTGAGGAGAACAAGAAGAGAAATATTTAAAAATTGGTGGTGTTTAGAATAAGGTTTACTTTTATCTTTATTAACAGGATACTTAAGCATGATGAAAAGAATTTCCTTTTTTCTTTAGGCCACTGAGGAGGTTTGGCATTGTTTGTGAATTCCAAAAACGGATATTGGATTATGTTTGTAAACTGTCCGAACCTGGGCATGATTAAATTATGATTAGGGCTTTGATTGGGCCAGTAGGAGGGCCCAGGATAGTAGGATGTTGAGTCCCCACCCACTTGATGGATGAGGACTCAAAGATAAAACTACATGGCAGAGCAGAGGAGTGAGTTGGAGCTCTGATGCTGACTTTTGAGCTGAATCCCAGGAAGTGAGCACACAGGAGAAGAACACGGAGGAATAGAGACGGCTCCTTAGACATGGCAGAGGATATTACTTTTGCATTATCTCATCCCTGGGGAGAGAGACAGAGATGTTTACCTGATAGTCTACAGCTGGCCTTGTGGAGAGAGCATAGCAGCTGAGGCTGGAGAGAAATGGAGCCCCAGGAAGAGAGCAACCCAAGATGCCTGAATTCTTGGCAGATGTCGGCAGCCATCTTGTCCCACTACGTGGCAATATACTTTGGTTAGGGAAATAACTTATGCTTTATGGCCTGGTAACTGTAAGCTTCTACCCCAAATAAATACCCTTTATAAAAGCCAACAGATTTCTGGCATTTTGCATCAGCACCCCTTTGGCTGTCTAATACAGCCATGTAAGTAGTTTTGAAGTGGTGATCAAATTCTCTCTCCCTCTCTCTCTCCTTCCCTCTCTATCTCCCTCCCTCTCTCTGTGTTTCTCTCCCTTTCCCCTCTCCCCCTGTTCTCTCCCTCTCCTTGCCAGTCTGCCTCTTAATTGTGCATGTGGTCACAATGAAATCTATCTTCATGGCATTACTAATTCAATTTTCAAAGACTGGGTCCTGGATGTGGATCAGAGTTAATCTTAGAAGTAATGGATTCTGATATTGTAGTTGGAATCTCTACTTTACTACTTCTCTGAAGGATATTTTAAAGGCTAATATTATCTGTATTCATTCCTTTGGTATAAGACATATTTTCTTTCAGGTTTTAAGTAAATTTATGACTGGAGTCTCTGTATTTCTGGTTATTATTTATTAGTCCTTTAATAGAATGAACTTTGCCATAGGCAAATTATTCTAAAATAAAAGTTTGAGAGAACACTATGTGAAAAATATGCATATTGAAGCATACAAATTCTTTCAAGTTCAGCTTTTTTTTTCCATTTGCAACACTTTTAAAGAATAATAAAACCGTATATTTTAAGTGGATTTGCACTTAGTGGTATTTGGTGACATATCTCGTGTAGGTAAGTACAAAAACTATTGAAAGCATGACTTACTTAAATGAGAGAATTACACTCAGATTATATAACTGAAATGCTCTGAAAAGGCTGCTAATAGTCTTAAAACTACCAGGCTTATTACACTTATTACACGTCTTTAGGAATAGATGGTTAGTCCTGAAGAAAAATGAAATATTAATGTGGAAATTTTGTTTTAGTAAACTTGAAAGAAAACATGCTTATCTTATCCTTTTGTCCAGCTAGATTTTAAAGTAGAAATGAGGTTTTAAAAAGATAACTAGGTAGTATTGACGAAAGAAAATACATTTCTGATTTATAGCTCATCAGTAGCACAAGTAAAGAAAACTAAGAGTGAATGTTATTGTAAGAGAAAGACATAAAGTAAGATTGAAAAGTAGTGTATATGGCCCCAAATAGATTTATATTAAAATGGAGAATATGGGTAAAATACCAAAAGAAGAAGAAATGTTCATAAAATGGTAAATTCTACCTTGAGATTACATCATCAAAATTTGATAGGGGAAAATGATAATGAAGGCAGTATTTTTTAAACCGATGTATGCACTTATGTTTATGTGTTTGTATATGTACAGAAGACTATCATTGTGCTCCTATTATATGCATCAAAGTAAAACAGAAAATCATTTTGCCACAGACTTTAAGGCAGTGCCAAGAAAGAGTGTGACTAGGGATTTCAAACAATTATCTCTTCTGGAAGTATAAGTCTGATGAAAGGGAGCTCTGATAAACTCACGACTTGACATATAAATTGGGATACCTCTTTTGAGCTAAATCATGATCAACATGGTGACAGTGGTTGAAGACATGGAAATAAAAACAAACTTGAATGTAAATATTAGCCAATTTTACAAAAAAAAACAGCAACATTTGAGAAGCATGGGAATTTGTTGGATCAGGAAATACACATGTGCCAAGAGAATGATTTTAAATTTTATCCTAGAAGAAAAATAAAATGAATGAGTGATTTTAAAGTTTGACGTTACCAAGTTTATATTTTTAGAAGACTGTGCTAGAAGTAATGTGAAAAATAGAAAGGAGAACATTTGCATAATCCTTTGTAACAATGCCCTCATCAAACATATAACTGTACTTGGAAAGTATTTTATATGATCATAAATAATGAATTTCTTATTCAATCATTTTTAATATATCTGTATATTTGGGGAGGAAATACTATCTATGTAGGCTTTTAAGATGAATTTTTAAAAATCGTTTATACAAAATGGAATGTTTTGTTGGTATGTTAATTTTATAAAATAAATCACACTAAGGCAACACAACCATAACTTTTCACCCTATTATATCATTTTTAAAAGTCTGCCTTTTTCCAAATATATTCTTTTGACAAAATATAGGCTATTTTGCATATGCTACACTTATGGTGTTGAAGTTCATCACTATCTTTTGAAGCTCATGAGGGGATTTTTTCAATTGGCAAGGTGAGGCTAACTGGTTTGAAAAATTTTACAGGGAGAGGTAGTATGCTAGGGATGCCATTTTGTCTTGTTGACAAACTTTAATGAGAACCTTTTTATTTCTAAGACTCAGGCATGAGTATTCAAACCATTATCTTTTTTGCACTAATCTGTATTCTAAATTTTCATTATAGTAAATGTGAGAGACTGACTTGGTAAAATTGAGAATAAAATATCACTTCCTTCCAATTTGCCATCTGTATTCTGGAATATGTGTGTTCAAAAACTTATCCCTACTTTATGGTACAAAGCTAATATGCCTTATCTATGTAGATTTTCACATTTTGCCTTCTATTGTGTTCATACACATAAGTGAGCTCAACAAAAATCCAAAAGTTTTAGGCTATCTGACTGTAA
>PVKH010015561.1:0-16052 GCA_004027955.1 Chaetophractus vellerosus
CCCTGCAATCCAGCACACCCAGTAATCTCTGTTCTATCACTATAGATTGGTTGTATTACTTATTGATTTTTTTTTGTTACATACCCCCCCCTTTCTGCTTGCTCTTGCTCTGTGTTCATTTTTGTGTTCTTCTATGTCTGCTTTGTCTCCCCCCATTGCGGCGATGTGCCGAGCCAACTCATTGCGCAGGTGGCTCTGCCCCACTTGTGGGCGGCTCTGCCCCGTTCGCGGGCGGCTTGCCCTGCCCGTGGCAGTTTTTTGCCCTGCCCACGGTGGCTCTGCCCCACCCATGGTGGCTTGCCCTCTCAAGGCGGTCTGCCCGCTCGGAGAGGTACCCGGGAACCAAACCCGGGGCCTCCCATGTGGTGAACTGGCGCCCTATCCACTGGGCTATAGCCGGCCCCCTGATTGATTTTTAATGTTAAGCTAATCTTCCATTTCTGAACAAACCCAACTTAATTGTGATGTATAGCTCTCATTCTTACATTTGATCTAATATTTTGCTTGAGATTTTTTGTATCTATGTATATGAATGAGATTTGATTGTAGTTTTTCTTTCTATTAATACCCTTGTCAAGCTTTGGTATCAAGATTATGCTGTCCTCTTAAATGAGTTAGGGAGTATCTTCCAACCCCCTCTTTTCTATTCGCTGGAAGAGTTTGTATAAGATAGATGTTATTTCTTCCTTAAGTTTTTGGTTTGAATTAACTAGTGAAACCAACTGAACCTAGAGTTTTCTTTGTGGGGAGATTTTTAATTATTGATTCAATTTGAAAAATAGACACAGGAATTCATGTTTTCTGTTTCTTCTTGTGGTATAAGTTTTTGTAAATGTATGTTTTTTTAAAAATTTTAATTGACGTATAACACATACACAGTAATGTGCACAATATTGGTCATAGAGCTTGATCTTTTTTATAAATGCACAATTTGGTGACATAAAATTTCTCATAAAGATTGTTCATAATATTCTTATTATCTTTTTAATATCTGTAGGCTCTGTAGTGATGTCCCCTCTATTATTCCTGATATTGATTATGTGGGCTTACTCTCTTTATCTTGATTATTTTCCACAGGGGGTTATCAAACTTATTTGTCATTTCAAAGAACAAACTTTTGTCTTCTCTATTATATGTTTGTTTTCTATTTTATTTGTTGCTTTTGCTATCTTTTCATTTCCTTCCTTTTATTTTCTTTGGATTTAAGTTGTAGGTTTACCTCATTATGATTTTGTATTTCTCAATCTGGTTTTGTCAATATTTGTTTAATATACATTTTTTTAGTTATTTTATAAGTTGCATAAAAATGTACAATTATTATCTCCTACTAGAGAATTTAAACTTTTATCATTTTGAAGTATATTTATTTATTTTTATTTTTTTATACTTTTTATGCATTTTATGCATTTTATTTATGCTTTTTGCCTTAAAGTCTACATTGCCTGATACAAATATAGCTTACATACTATTGTTGTCATGTATTTTCATTTTATATGTACTGAAAAACCCATAATATATTATTGTAACTACTGCTATAGCCAGTTAAAAATTATCTAGATTTAAAATATCCATGTTTGCCTCTTTTATTGTGCTCTATTCCTTCCTGCATCTTTAAGCTCCCATCTGGGAGCTGAATACACCCTTTAATATTTTCTTCAGAGTAGACTGCTATTGAAAAATTCTCCACATTTCCCCCCCTAAAATGTTTTTTTAAAAAACTTCATTACTGAAGGATAATTTCAATAGTAAGGCATTTTAGGGTTACAGCTATAGTCTTTCAGCACTTTGAAGATACCACTCCATTTTCTTCTGCCTTCTCTTGATTCTTTTGAGAAGTCAGCTGTCAGGCTAACATTTGCTCCTTTGAGGGTAATCTGCCTTTTTCTCAGGTTTCTGTAATTTTCTCATCTTGGTTTTAAACCTTTTTACTTTGAGGTACCTGGTTGTGGCTTTCTTTTTGTTTACCTTGCATTAGGTCCATATTCCTTCTTGAATCTGTCGCTTTTTGTCAATTTAGGAAAATTCTCAGTTATTATCTTCTGATTGATTATTTCTTTCCCATTCTCTTTTCCTTCTCTCTGGGGTCCTGCTGACTATCTTCTACCCAGCTAACTTTCTGGGCATGCATGATCTGACCCTTGGCAACCTCTCTGCCACATTCTGTCTTGTTCACTCACCCCTACCTAACTACCTTGCTATTTTTCTAACAAACCAAACAATCTTCTGCCTCAGGCCTTTTGAAAATATTGCTCTCTCAACCTGGAACACTCTTTTTCAAATATGTCCAAGACTCATTTCCTTACATGATTCAGGTCTATACTTAAGTGTGGCCTTATCAGAGAGGCTTTCTCTTATATCTCTATCTAAATTATCACCCACACCTCTCCTGCCCCACATTGTTCTCTAACCCTACACTGGTATTTATGTTTCTTCATAACACTTATTGCAACATGGAACATTATATATTTAATATTTATTTGCTTATTGGCTGTCTTCCTCCATTAGAATATAAACTCCATGGGAGCAGAGACTTTTTTTTTTCTCACAGCTGCATATCCAACCCTAGAATAATACCTGGAGCAGAGTAGGTGCTCCATGTATATTGCAGGATGAATGAACGATTAGTAGATAATAGATATAGGAAGAAAGAGTTCTCTATAGATGGTGAAGAAAGCAGACAAGGAAAAACAAACTGAGCAAGGTTTAAAATTTTAATTGTCTACATTTTGTTCTTTTATATTTAAAGATAGTATCACTGCTCATATTTCTATCCATCATTGTTGCCTAAAATAACAAAATGAAACATTTAACATGTTTGAAAATGTTTGTTTCATTAGTTTAAAGTAGTATGTGCTCTACAAAGTTTTTTGTTTGTTTTTCACTTTTTAAAAATTTTTTTAAAGATACTTCGATTACATAAATGTTACAGAGAATATATAGAGGATTCCCATATGCCCCACTCCCACACTTCCCACATTTTCCCACATTAGCAACATCTTTCATTAGTGTGGTACATTCATTGCAACTGATGAACACATTTTGGAGCATTGCCACTAAGCACGAATTATAGTTTACATTGTAGTTTACACTCTCTCCTATTCGACTCTGTAGATTATAGCCGGATATATAATGGCCTGTATCTGTCATTGTAATGTCATTCAGGATGATTCCCAAGCCCTGAAAATGCCCCCCTGTTACACCTGTTTTTCCTTCTCCCTAACCCCAGAACATCCATGGGTCACTGCCTCCACAACAATGGTATTTCTTCCATTGTTAGAATCACAATAAGTCTATAGTAGTATACTAGTAAGTTTATTTTAGTCTGTAGTTCATTTCCCAATCCTGAGGACTCTGGAACGGTGATGCTCACTCCACCATTATTTGAGGGGGGCTTCGATCCCATACATCCGATGGATGGGACTCTCTTGCTTGCAGTTGTAGGCACTCTCAGTTCATTGGTTTGTTGTTTGTCCATCATCTCCTCCCCATTAGTTGTCCTGGTCTACAAATTTTTAAAGACATTTAATTTTTGTTATTGAAAAACAGAAACCTACCAAATAAGATGAATTATATAAGTGTATTCATGACACTTTGGGTATTTTCATAGTGTGACATTATTGGGATAAAACATAAAAATTTATTGAAATATTTTGACAAAATATTATATACTTACTAATACAAAGTCTAAATCAGCCAGCTCCTGGGTTCTGCCTGGCCCATTTCTTTTGTGGGTTGTGGGGATATCTGTTTATTATGCAGCTATTTAGAGATTCACATGAGTACATCAGTTTTATTGGGGGGAGGGGACACACACACAAAAACAGCTCCTAACACTGATCTTCAAAATGTTGATTCTAAATGTCTTTTGTGAATTTCTTTCCCTGTGTAAATCATAAATCCACCGATGGTGCTTAGACCTAACATAATATGCAGTCATCGTACCCACTCAGAACTTATCAACTCTGCTAATAATAAGGCCTTTACCTCACTGGCGCCCACAGTATTTTGCCAGATTGCCTGAGGTCAGCGTGCCTTCCTGATGTTCATGGGCTGTGCTGTTTTTCCAGGAATTTCTCAAAGGGATCCTGCCTGAAAGAAAAGATGCCATACTGTGACATTTTCCTGCTTATAAAAAGAACAAGAGTGCTCTGTGTCTGTATTGCCAGCTTAAAAACAAAAATGGAACTGATAGAGTCATCAACCCAGAGCTTCCTCCCACCATCCATGTATTTTCTAGTCCAGAATGAAGTTAACAACATAAAGAAATGCATCCTAGAAAGGTTAAGGGGGAAGCATCCACCACCCCACTGCTCCTCCCATTCCCCTACTCTTGAAATAGGATTGTCAGCATCTCATGTGAGCTAGAGAAGTGTTTGGGGCTGTGCCATATGTCCCTGTTAGAAATGCTGAGCTCATAATGACTAAGAAACCCCGGGGGGTTGTCTAAGCCACCAAGGTTATAAAGGGTAGAGCATTATCACAGCTGAACTAAAATTTAATATGATTCTTACTTTACCACCCATGGTGACCCAAGCAGGTGGTGTGGCAGACAAACTCTAAATAGAGGGGCTTAATCACGGCTCACCAAAAAGCCAAACACACTATTTACATGGTGGAGTAGGAAGGAAGAAACTGGTAATCTTTCTAAATGTGTTTACATACAATTTTATTCATTTCTTTATTTTTAGAATTCTTCTCCTTAGAGAACTAAGGACTTTAAAGAAAAAAATCGCTAATTTAAAGTATTTATTAAGAAAAGCAGTACATTAAACTCACCAATGGAGCATTCAAGTATTCCCTCCAAGGTATTGTGACTGCACTGGTCCAGGGCTTAGGGTTCTGCCATTAGAGGTGGGGATTTCTTCTCAGGATGAAGTTAGAGGTGTGTGCTCCTCCCTATATCACCAAGGTCTTCGGAAGGATATGAGGTTACTCTAATACAGATGGGTAGGACTGAGGGTACCCACCACTCTGTGGGTTGGTAGGGTCACCATGATCCCACCGTTGCATTTTGAGAAACTGAATTTTAGGTGAGAAACGAAGTCATAATCCCCTAAGTATAGGAAGAGAATTGTGAATAAACCAGCTATCATTTTATTAATTTAGAGTGAAAGGCAGACCTTACCCAGAAAGCAGTCTGGTTGGATATGGAAGGTGCGTTGGTGAGCAGAGAATCGAAAAAGAGAGTTGACTTTTGCCGGAAAGCCAGCACATCGGACTTTTGTAACCTGGAGAGCTGAATCTTCAGCTCCACTCTAGAAATGTGTCTTTTTGTGACTAATAACTCGGAAGGGTTGTCTCTAATCAGAGCTACTCTACCACACTTAAAGGCATCAATACTTTCTCATTCTCTAACTTTTAGGTTTCCCGTTTTTTTTTCTGGTTCCTGGAATTTTGGGTGATTATAATATCCCCCCGCCTCATTATACCCATGACAAGAAAAATTTCTAAGATTGAGATTTATATTACAAAGGGTGCAATTTAGATGAGCAACTCCCTGGTGATTGGGAACAGCTCTCCAGCAGATGGGGTGAGGGACATGGTGAAGTAGGGGTCAGAAAACCTGGGCTTAGCCCTAGATATCTGTTACCACAGCGTGACCTCAAGCATGTTTGTTTGTTTGTTTGTTTTGCTTTAGTGACTTAAGCTGCAACATAATGTCCTTTCAACTTTGACATGTAACTCCAGATCTAGCATTTTATGTTACTTTAGTAATTCTGGAAAGAAACATTTAGGTTGAGGGGACAAATCTCTATACTCATTGAAGTAAGGAAATTTAGTACCATTTTATTTTTCTAAGTCAAGTAGTAGATTTTAATTTGGTAACCTTTATTTGTTTTCTTTTCTCTTCTGTCTGGCTGGAGAGCAAGTGCTGTTGATGTGATCCAAAGAGAGTATTCTTTTCACACTTGGAGCCGGGAGTATCAGAAATACCACCCCCATCTCCCACCCCCAGAAATGCCTGTGAATGATAAGTCTTGAAAAATATTTTTTAATTAAGTCAATTCAATTATTTCAATTTGAGTTAATCTCTAATTTAGGCGTATGACAGGAAACTATTTATAATAATATATGCCAGCTGACCCTTATCCAAATTTCCATGGAAATAGCAATCTTAAAACACAGTATGTTCTTGGAGTGCTCTAAAATTTCCAGCTGCTTTAAGGGTGATATTGAACCTAAAAAAGAAACTTTCTACTAGCAAAATGTATTTGAAGTGTGTACTCAGGTGCTAAGGAGGAAGGATGAACTTGAAAAAATTCATTGAAAAGATTTAAGGCACAACACCCTGGGCTTTTCCTCAGACCTCTCTAACCGAATATTGTTGTATGGTTTCTATCTGAGGTCAAATGGGGGAAGGGATGACAAAAAATAGTTTTGTGACTTTATTTATTTATTTTTTTCCTCTGCAAGATAGAGTCTTAGCCATGCGAGCATAGGCAGAGGTTGTCCTGTTCTTCTCTTGAATGAACAAATAAAATTCTAGCTCAAGAGATAAGCCATAGTTCAATATTACCAGATTTAGTCTTCAGCTGTGTTAAGACTCTGAAAGCATTTCAGATGAAATAATAACATATGGGAGAAATTAGCCATGTATTCATAACATACCTAATAAAAATGCAGACTCTGTGACTGTACTGCATGCCTGGTGAAGGTAACAGCAGGTTTGCTGTACTCGTAACGTTTGAGTTACTCTGTCCAAACCCATGTACACCGCCATTGAAAGGACTTTCAAGGCACAATCACTGCAGTCTAGAGCTGTATTTGTTATGTATACAGCACCAAACAAGATGGAAACAACCAGCCTTGGGAACTAGAATATCCTTCCAGAATAGTAATCCTGAGGCGACCTTGCCTATCATGCATGCCCTGTGAGACAATCACAGACTTTTCTTTCTCATTTTTCCCTATGGGCATTGTGGGTATTATTTGTTTTCTCCATGGAAATGGAAAAAATAGGATGACATTTGACAGAATGAACACACACATGCCTTTCTAGTTTCTAGGTAAAATAAATACATATTCGGAAGTTACCATCCTTCCTTAGCAAATCTCTGCATCAGTAACTTGCCACCCTTTGGTGTACATGCTTTCCCACCATTCTAAAAGTTTGCTTGATTTGAATTTATGCATTAATGAAAGTGATTCAAAATGCTGTCTTTATTAGGGATAATAGCTCTTTGTCTGTGATATGAAATGGTAATTTTTCCCACAGTTTGTCATTTTTCTTTTGACTTTCTTATCAGTTTTTTTTTGCCATGTAGATTTTTCAAAAATTTTTCATGTACTTGTATTTATCAATCTTTTCCTTTATACCTACATTTAAAATAATAGACAGAAAGGCCTCCCTACTGCTTATTTACTTCTAGTACTTTTATGACTTCATTTTAAAAATCTAAATCTTTGCTCCTTTGGAATTTACCCTAATGCTTAGCAGGAAGGCTGAATCCAGTTTAATTATTACAAATATCTCTCCAGTTGTCTTGAGACAATGTTTTTGAGTTGGCCATCTTTTCCTCAGTGATTCAAGATGCCATTTATCATACACCAAAATCTGTATATGTTGGGGTCTATTTCTGGACTTCCTGTTCTATTCCAATTATCCATCTGTCTATTCTGCCTATTCTTGTATCAGGGCCACCTTGTTTTAATTATTGTAGTTTTATATTATTTTATAATCATTGTTTTAATCATTGTAGTTTTATATTATTTTATAATAAGTGCTGAGAATTGTCTGCTCCCCTTGTCTCTATTTTTACCCCAGAGATTTTTTTTTTAATATCCTTCCTTTTGATTATTTGTAATATGTACTTTCTAAGTATCTTGCCTTAGTCTCCCTCCCCCTAAACTTTGGCCTTCTTGTAATTAGAATAAATTTATAAATTAGCTTAGGGAGAATTGACAACTTTATGAGGTTTTAACTTCCTATCTTGTGTTTTCCCCTTTGTACAAGTCTTTGTGTCCTTCAGGAATGCTTTTAAATTTTCTTCATAAAGTTTAGCCATTTCTACAGTTTTTCCCTGAGATATTTCATCCTTTGTTTTTGCTATTGTAAACTGAGATTTTTCAAAATTTATCATCTAACTGGCTATGTTTGTACATGTGAAACCTATTGCTATCTGCATAGTGATTCTGCATCCTGCTACCTTACTAATGTTCTTATTGTTTATAATACTTTTTCAGTAGAATATCTTGGATTTTCCATATCAGTCACAAATTGTGATGGTTTTACTTCCTTTTCTAAATTTTTTATACTTCTAGTTTCTCTCATTAATTGTATTGCCTAACACCCAGTACTGTTAAAATGCTAGTGGTGACAAGTGGGCATCTTCTCGGTTCCCGACTTGAATGGAATGCCTCTAGTGTTGCCCAGTAAGCCTTATGGTCCTTTGGGACCAAGGTATATTTGATCAAGTTAAGAAGATATCCACCTATTTCTACTTTATTGAGTTTAAATAATAAAGTCCCATTCTCCCCAACACAATAGGATCAAAGCCCTAGAAGGAACCTTAAGACCTTTAGTTCTCCCTCCCAGTTTGGGTAATGTATTACAAGCACAGGGAGATTGCAATTTTCCAGAAGTTTCAAAATTAGATTAGAAGACAAGCTGGAACTGAAAATTTCTGTCTTCTAGGTCTCATACCAATATTCCTTCAGTTATATGAGACTAACATCAAACATTTCTCTTATGACTATTTATTTTCTCTTCCATTTTACCTTTCTCCTTGAGATTTCCCATTTTGTCCTCTTTCCATCCACACTTCTGGGACCTCGTATTTGCTGCTTGGCTGTGCATTCTCCCCCCAGCCTGCCATTGCTGGGAGCCAAGTTTATTGAAGGGGATTTCTAGACAGTGACATAATCCCTTCCCCACCCAAAAAGACCTCTTTGCTATTTGCTCTTCATGGACAAAGTGTATTGTCTTCCAAGTGCTGCTGGTTACGTAAGGAATTAAAGCTGAAAGTTTGTTGGCGCCATTGAAGGCCTCAAAATATGCCTCAGCTGTGATGATACCTTTAGCAAGATAAGTTTAACCAGCAGTAGAGGTGTCATAAATGCTATTATATGCTATATTCATTTGTGGATCACAGACAATTATTTGGTATTCAGCTTTCAAAAGAAATTAGGAAATAATATATTTACAATATTTAAATAAAAACATATTCTATTATATGTAGTTAGTGCTATATTTCTGAATTTGCACTCAGCCTTTGCATCATAACTTTCATTAATAAGTATCAAAATTAGCAAATTTATATGTGCTAAGAAAAATTGTTGGCAATGGAAAAAAATGAAACCACTTGGAAAAACTGTATTGCTTAAAAATTTTCTACTGAAAAACAGAAGATTGTATTCCTATCCACTTATAGTCATCCTCTATAGTCAGATAGACTCAGGTTCGAATCCTGGTTTTACCACTGCCTGCATAGATAACATAATCTCAGCTGAGCCTCCCTTTCCTCATCTGCAAAATGGGGACAGGAACACCTTGTAGGGTGGTGTGAGAATTAAAAGAACAATGTAGATAAAGGACTTAGCACAGGGATTACCATGAAGTAAAGTCTCAATAAATGATAGCTTTTATTACTATTACAGCTTAGCGTGTCCATAAAGCCTATTGTTTTTCTCTTTTTTAAACAGCTTTATTGAGACATAATTTATATACCATATAATTCAGCCACTTCAAATGTACAATTCAATTATTTTTAGTATCTTTACAGTCATGCAATTTTAGAATGTTCCATCACCCCAAAAGAAACCTTGTAGCCCATTTGCTTCTGCCCTTAAGCTCTAGCCAAGTACTAATCTACTTTCTGTCTCTATAGATTTCTCTATTCTGGACATTTCATGTAAATAGGATCATATAATATGTGGTCATTGTTTACTGGCTTCTTTCACTTAGCATAATTGTTTTCCAGGTTTGTCCACATTGTAGCATATATTTGTACTTCATTCCTTTTTATGGCTGAATAATATTGTATTTTTCTTTAATTTATTATTATGTTAATTTAGAGATTAATTAATGAGAAAATATCACAGTTTTGATTCAGTTTGGGTTGATAATTGTGAAAAAACTCTACATCGCCTCCTTCCTGAGCATAGAACTAAGGTGCTTTCTTAAGAATTGTTGGGGCAGCCATATTGATTAACATGTATCTAAAGCCTCAAGCCTAAATATATATTATTACATGTCGGCATGCCCTTTTGATTAGGTTGTTATTAGGCAATTCTTATTTATTGACCATATGATAAGCAAAAGGAATTTTGAAAGGACCTCAGAAGAATATGACTCTAACTCCAGACATTTAAAGCTGAAAATAATTTGGACATTTTTTATTTTCACATTCATTGAGGAATTTTGGCCTATTTTGTGCCAGACACAATACTGTATCCTGGGGATGCATAGATAAAAATATAGGTCTTTACTCTGAAGAGCTTACAATTTAGTCTGGAGTGTAAAATGGACCTTAAAAGCCCCCTGTTTAGGGAGCATTCCTTGACACCCCTCACTCCCAGATTGGAGGAGATGTCCCTCTTATGTGGTCCCATAGCACTATGCTTACATTTATTTTAGCATTTCTCACCCTTCCATTAATTTTCTATCTCCTGTGCTGGACTCTAAGCTCCCTGAGGTCAGGGACTGTGTCTTATTAGTCACAGGAGAAAAGAAGATAACTAAAACATGGTTTTGGCCCTTAAAAAACTTAAACTTGATGGACAAATATAGAAATAAGCTACTAGCTTGTAAAATAACTAACTTCAATATAAATTTATATGGAACAAATGCTACAAAGTGCACGCTATGGGGGGTAAGAGAGGTTTCAGAGAAGGTCATTTAGAAGAGGTGGCATTTCAGTTAAATTTAGAAGTAATAGGGGGATTTCCATAGGTGAGAAAGTGGGGAAGATAATCCTACATGAGAGAACATGATTAGCAAAGGCACAGAGACAGGCTGTGCAGAGACTGCTGGAGTGATAGCAAGGAGTCCCATGTCAGTGGGCTCAGGCAAGAATGTTGGAGAGGAGCCTGCACACAATACTGGGGTGTTTGGACTTCCTTCTGTAGGCAGTGGCATGTTGACAAGGATATTTGGGCAAAGGGACCTGAACACATTGACAATAGTGTGAATGATGGGAAGGGAGAGGTCAGAGCCAGTAAGGACAGTCAGGAGATTTCCAGTAGTGTAGACAAAAGAGTCTAGGTGAAAATAGGTATGGAAGTGATGGGGGCAATTTGGAAACATTGTACAAATAGATCTGGAGTTCAGTACAGATTCCAGCTTAGGGGTCCCTATCGTTAGAGTGAGGGCAGAAGTTCTGGCAGTGGGTGGGGTCACTCAGGAAGAATAAAGGGAAAGAAAGCCAGGGAAGGCCACAGAAACTTGTGCGAGGCCTACATTGAAGGGGTAGGTAAATCTTAGATGTAGAAGAAATCATGTTTCAAGCCTGTTATAGAAGGATGAGAAAAACTGTATTTGGGCTTAAGTGGTTTATTGGAGGCAAAACCTACAATCTGTATCAGAGCCCTCTAGAATCCAAGGTCGATCTCATAGGCCAGGCCACCTTCTAGTATCTTAGCTCTCAGACTCCGGTTAATGCCTAATGCGAAAATCCCGCCTACCACCTTTTCCAATGTCACCTGTCATGGTAAGATAGGCTAAACTTGAATTCTAGACCCTATTACATAAATCAAAGTATCCTTTATTTCTTATGGTCATAGTTAACAACAGCAAAGAGAAAATTTGCCATTGGAAAATACAGGGCAATACATCTAAACAGATGCCATTTAAAATTATAATTGGTAATAAGAACTAATGGTAGGAGATGTAAAAGTCCTAGATAATTAAACCTACCTTACGTTTCAAAGGCATTAAGTTAACTTTGTACATTATTAAATGTTTTTTACATCCTATATGTAAAGTAAAACCTATCATGTTTTCAACACTGAATTATCCTTATTATCCCCAAATACCTTGTTATATACAGAAATGGAAAGATTTTGCTCAAAGAAGCCAAAGCAACCAAATGATTTCATTACAGTTTTACAGCAGATTTTGTTGCTATTAATAGTGCAGTCTTCTATGGCCTGTGCCAAAGGTGTGGTTTGAAATTCTGTTTTTAACTCTTAATTATCAAGTGAAATATTTATGGCTCAAAGAGGAAGGCCTGAAAAGAATGGTATGAAACTTCAAAATATAGACAATCTTTAAAAAGGTATATGATGGAACCAATCCTCAGAAAAGCATCATCCTCACTGAACAACAGAACCAAATAATATGTGGATTTTATCATTTCTTTGGATGGAAGAACTGAGCTTTGAAAATGAGCCATCACAAGCCATGATTAATGAGCTGTTTACAATGGACAAACTCTTTATACTCTGGTTTCTCTTCAGATCGTATAAATCTTTCGCCTTTTACAATGGACAAACTGTGATAAAGGTCAGTTGGTAAAATGAGCAGGAGCACGGTAAGCACTAAACATTGATGGCACACACCTAGGTAATTCAATATTTTTATTCTTAGAAAATGGATTTTAGCCATTTGAATGTGGAATCATAAATGATCCTGTTAGAATTCTCATACCTGAGTTCATGGCTTCCCCCCAAAGATCCGACATTTCTTTTAAATTGGCTAATCATTTGCTAGATGTCCCAGAAAATGATGTTCAGGTTTGTTTGTTTTTACTTTTCTCTGCTTAATTTGGGTTTCTTTTTAATTTTGCTTTGCTTTTTAAAGCAAGCATATTTAATTAAAGTATAATATACATATAGAAAAATGTTTATCACGAGTATACAACTGGTATCCAGCACCCAGATCAAGAAAGAGAACATCACCAGCCCCTCAGGAGCTTCCCTCCTGCTCCTTTCCAGGCACTAACCCTCTCCCCCAGAGTGAACTGTTGAGAGACAATTCATGGGTCTCTCTCTTTTCTGAGCATCTTGCAAGCAGAAACAGTGACTGTCTTTGTTCCAGGCTATCTTTTCAAGGATGTTTGTATAGCAAACAGCCTTGAAGAGGAAGATGGCACTTCTTATAGAGCAAAGAACAGGTTTGCTTATGTTCACTATAATAAAGATAACGTCTGCCTTCAGGAAGAAGGGGAGGCATGCTTACTGCCCCATGTAACAGATTCAGGTTCCTCCCTTATAGCACAACCGACTACATGGACAGGTGTCACCTGGCTCTCTTGGGGAAGTCAGGGCTCAGGGAGTCAGCTTGAGGAGTCAGCTTGAATACTTGCACCCTGTCTACTGAGTTGTAAGGTCCTTTGTCTCTAATCCAACATCCATAACTTCTTAGTTTACAAATGGGGTAAAAATCTTAGACCCTTCACTGTTCCTGAAAGCAATCAAGATATATTAGTTTTATCTGTTCTTAAACTTCATAGATAAATGAAATCATCTAGCATATACTCTTTTATGTTTGGCTTCTTTCATCCAACATCATGTCTGTGAGATACATTTATGTTGTTGCATGTAGTTTCAGTTCTTTATTTCTCATAGTATTCCTTGTGTGAATATTTTAAAATGTGTTTTCTACTACTGATGGAGTCTGGGGAAGTTTCCAGGATTAGCTATTAGATTTGTGCTATGAACACTTTTATGCATGTCTTGGGTGACTATATGTATGTGTCTCTGTTGGCTATATTCATAGAAGTGGAATTGCTGGATCAGAGAGTGAGCATAGAGAGTGCCAAACAATTTTCTAAATTATTTATACTAAGCTTTTCTCCCACTAGCAATGCATGAGACTTCCAGTTTCTGTGTGTCCTTGTCAACTCCTGTTATTTTCCATTTTAAAACTTTTAGCCATTCTGGTGGTTATGTGATGGTATCACACAGTGGGTTTTTCGTTGTTTGGTGTTTAGTTTTTTTAGGAAGTACAGGGGATTGGGCCAGGACCTTGTACATGGGAAGCAGGCGCTCAACCACTGGACTACATCCGCACCCCTTGCACGGTGGACGGTGGTTTTAATTTGCATTTATCTGAAGCCTAATGGATTGAGAACCTTTTCATGTTTTTTTGTTTTTTTGTTTTTTTGCCATTTGGATATCCTCTTTTTTGAGGTGTTTGTCCAACTCTTTTGATTTTTTTCCTACTGAGTAATCTATCTTTTTCATTCTCATTTGTAGGAATCCTTTATATATGCTAGATGCTAGTCCTCTTACAGATATGTGTATTGCAGATATCTTCTTCCACTCTGTGGGTTGTTTTTTCAACTGTCTTTTTTTCCCCACGGTCTTGTGTCTTTTGATGAATAAAAGCTTTTAATCCTAATATATTCCAATATATCATTTCCCCTTTAGATTGGTGCTTCCTGTACCACATTTATGAAATCTTGGCGACTCCAAGATACTCCACATTTATATCTGCAGTATTTATGGAATTGATTTTTGTGAATGGTGTGATTAGGGGTCCAGAGTCATTTTCTTCCATATGAATATCCAATTGACAAAGCACTGTTTATTGAAAAGAATGTCCTTTCCCCATGCATAGATTTTTTAATGTTTCCATCAAAAGTGACATATGTCATTGACCAGAGCTAGTCAGGTGGCCTTGCCTAACTTCAAAGGGACAGGAGGTGTAATCATTGCCTGACCCTGGATTGAGAGGGAAACTGGAAATATTGGTGAGCCTGTACCACTCACCAGAGTATAATTTGAGTAATGTGTAAAAGACCAACAGATTTAGGTCAAAGAAAGCAGAGAGAGGGTAATGTTAATATAAAAGCAGAAATTAAGGAAGGACAATAGAGAGAATTAACCAAAGATTGATGATTGATAATAAAAGGGAGAGAGAGAGTATGTGAAAAATACCGTCACAATAGTGATCTAAAGAAATACAAGAGAACATGTTGGACAGCTTTATGCCCATACATTTTCAAACTCAGATGAAATATATGACTTCATATAAATATATAAAGCACCAATACGGATTGAAATGCAATAGAAACCCTAAATATACCTGGAAACAATAGATAAATTGAATCAGGATTTGAAAAAAAATTCTTACCACAAAATATGAGGCTTCAACAGTTTTGAGACAAATCCTGCCAAACCTTTAAGGAACACATAATCCATTTCTTATATTTATTAAACACTTGACAAATATATACTGTGCACCCACTGTGTGCCCGGCACTTTTCTAGGCCCTTAGGATATATCAATGAACAAAACCTAGATTTCTGCCCTTGGTGAGTTTGCATTGTAGCAGGGGAGAAAGACAAGAGATAATAAAAATAATGAAAGTAAACAACATAGCATATTAGGTAGTGATAAGTACTATGGAAACAATACCTAGAGCAGAGTAAAGAGATGGGGAGTTCTAGAGGTAGGGGTTGGGGAGCAGATTGTGGTATTAAATAGGGTAGTGAGGGGAAGCCTCATTGAAAAGGTGACATTTTGGCAAAGATTTGAAGAAGGTGAGCCTTACCTAAGGAGATATCTTGAAGAAGAGCATTCTAGGAAGAGAGAAGAACCAAGCAGAGGCCCCAAGACAGGAGCCTGCCTGGGGTCCTCAAGGAACAACAAGGCAGCCAGTATGACTGAAGCAGAGTAAATGAGGGAGGCCAGATCACACGAGGGTCTTACACAACATGGTAAGAAGTTTGGCTTTTATTCTTAATGAAATGGGAAACCACTATGGGCTATTGAACGGAGGACTCAAAATCCGACTTATGTTTTGAATGGATCACTCTGGTTCCTAGTTGGAGTATAGACTATGTGTAAGCAATGTGGATGCTATTGCATTTATCCACGTGAAAGATGGCACTTTTCAGACCACATGGGAGCAATGAAGGTAGATGCTGGATAAAGTGGATTCAGCATGATTTCATTAAGAATTGGATATAGGCCCGGCTGGATAGCTCAGTGGATAAAGAGCTCGCCGGTGTACCACATGGGAGGCCCCGGGCCCGGGTTCGGTTCCCGGGGACCTCTCCGAGCGGGCAGACGGCCTTGAGAAGGGCAAGCCGCCGTGGGCGGGCCGGAGCCGCCGTGGGCAAGGCAAAAAGCCACCACGGGCAGGGCTGAGCCCCCACGGGCATGGC